>PVIY010015802.1:27742-53240 GCA_004026745.1 Myrmecophaga tridactyla | reverse complement strand
CAACCCACCTCTCCTGCACCCCTTCCGAGACAAATGAATGGGAGATAAATGAACAACATAAAGAATCAATAAAACCAAAAGTTGGTTCTTTGAGAAAATCAGTAAAATTGATGGGCCACTAGCAAAACTGGCAAAGAAAAAAAGAGAGAGGATGCAAATAAACAAAATCAGAAATGAGGAGGGGGGCATTATCACAGACCCTGAAGAAATAAAAGAAATCATAAGAGGATATTATGAACAACTATATGCCAACAAACTACACAACTGAGATGAAATGGACAAATTCCTGGAGACAAACAACAAGCTACACTGACTCAGGAAGAAATAAAAGATCTCAACAAACCAATCACAAGTAAAGAGATTCAATCAGTCATCAAAAATCTTCCTACAAAGAAAAGCCCAGGGCCAGACGGCTTCACAAGGGAATTTTATCAAACATTCCAGAAAGAACTAACACCAATCCTGCTCAAACATTTCCAAAAAATTGAAGAAAAAGGAACTCTACCTAACTCATTTCATGAAGCTAATATAATTTTAATACCAAAACTGGGTAGAGATGCTACAAGAAAGGAAAACTACAGTCCAATCTCCCTAATGAACACAGATGCAAAAATTCTCAATAAAATATTAGCAAATCAAATCCAATGACATATTAAAAGAATTCTACATCAAGACCATGTAGGGTTTATACCCGGAATACAAGGGTGGTTCAGCACAAGGAAAACAATCAATGTAATACAGTATATTAACAAATCAAAAGTGAAAAAAAAAACACATGATCATTTTGATTGATGTTGCAAAAAGCACTCAACAAAATTCAGCATCCTTTTCTGATAAAAACACTCCAAAAGATAGGAATCAAAGGTAACTTACTCAATATGATAAAGGGAATATATGAAAAACCAATAGCCAGCATCATACTCAATGGACACTGTTTGAAAGCCTTCCCCCTAAGACCAGGTACAAGACAAGGATGCCCACTGTCACCACTATTTTCAACATTGTGCTTGAAGTTCTACCTAGAGCAATCAGGCAGGACAAAGAAATAAAAGGCATCCAAATTGGAAAGGACGAAGTAAAACTCTCAGTATCTGCAGATGATAAGATACTATACTTGGAAGATCCTGAGAAATCTACAGCAAAGTTACTTGAGCTAATGAACAAATTTAGCAAAGCGGCAAGATATAAAATTATTATGCAAAATTAGTAACACTTCTATACACAGGAAATGTCCTAGCTGAAGAGTCAGTTAAGGAAAAAAATCCATTCAGAATAGCAACTGAAAGAATCAAATACTGAGGAAAGAACTTAACTAGGGACGTAAAGGACCTGTACACAGAAAATTACATAACATTGCTAAAAGAAATCAAAGGAGATCTAAATATGTGGAAAGACATTCCCTGCTCATGGAGAGGATAGTTAAATATAGTTAAGATGTTAATTCTCCCCAAATTGATCTACAGATTCACCACAGTACCAATCAAAATTCCAACAGCCTACTGTGAAGATTTGGAAAAGCTAACTACCTAATACATCTAGAAGGGAAAGAGACCCCGAATAGCTAAAAGCATCCTAAAAAAGAAGAATTAAGTGGGAGGATTAACACTCACTGACTTAAGAATCTATTATAAAGCCACAGTGGTCAAAAGAGCATGGTACTGGCACAAAGACAGAAGTGTTGACCAATGGAATTAAATCATGAGTGCAGAAATAGACCACCAAATCCATGGTTAACTGATTTTTGACAAGGCCACCAAACTCTTTGAACTGGGACAAAGTAGTCTTTTCAATAATTGGGCATGGAACAACTGGATATCAATAGCCAAGAGAATTAAAGAGGACCCCATCTTACACCCTACACAAAAATTAACTTAAAGTGGATCAAACACCTAAATATAAGAACTAGCACCACAGAAGAAAATGTAGGGAAACATCTTCAAGACCTAGTAATAAGCGGTAGCTTCCTAAATTTTACACCCAAACCACAAGCAACAAAAGAAAAAACAGATCAATGGGAACTCCTCAAAATTAAATGCTTCTGCACCTCAAAAGACTTTGTCAAAAAGGTGAAGAGGCAGCCAACTCAATGGGAGAAAGTATCTGGAAATCACATATCAGACAAAGGTTTGATTTCCTGTATATACAAAGAAATCATACAACTCAACAACAAAACAACAAACAATCCAATTATAAAATGGGCTAAAGATATGAATAGGCATTTTTCTGAACAGCAAATACAGATGGCTCAAAAGCACATGAAGAAATGCTCATTTTCACTGGCCATAAGGGAAATGCAGATCAAGACTACAATGAGATACCACCTCACACAAGAATGGCTGTAACTAAACAAATAGGAAACTATAAATGTTGGAGAGGATGTGCAGAAACTAGGACTCATGCACTGCTGGTGGGAATGTATAATGGTTCAGCCACTATGGAAGACTGTTTGGCGATTCCTTAGGAAACTAAATATCGAGTTTCCCAATGACCCAGCAATAGCACTATTTGGTATATACTCGGAAGAGCTGAAAGCAAGGACACAAACAGACATTTGCACACCAATGTTCATAGCAGCATTATTCACAATCACCAAAAGATGGAAACAAACCAAATGCCCATCAACAGATGAGTGGATCAACAAAATGTGGTATATACATACGATGGAATATTATGCAGCAGTAAGACAAAATGACATCCTGAAGCACATGACAAGATGGATGAGCCTTGAGGACATAATGCTGAGTGAAATTAGCCAAACACAAAAGGACAGATACTGTATGATTCCACTTTTATGACCAGCATAAAGGTATGATCAGAGGTTTATATACACAATATAGGGAACTTAAGAGATACCTAGGAGCTAGAGATGGGTGAACCATTCACTAATGAGGTTGAACTCCAATGTAAGGGAATAGATAGGAGCAAAGGTAATTCTCTAGTGCGTCTAGAAGTAATATTACCTTATTGAAGATGAACAAGATTGAAAAGGGTTGTATAGACCTACATGTCCCACTGACTCACACAAGAAATATGAATTAGTTCTCATAAGAATTACTTCAAAGACATGATTCTTATATAAGGAGTGTTTAAGTTCAGGGTACAAGGAGAAACCTGCCATTGCATGCTATGAGCTATGTTCAAAAGGAAACCATCAGCCCTCCCACAGCAACAGCAGAGGTAAATAATGGGGTGAGGGACAAAAGGTAAGAGGAGGTTTAGATTTCCTATTTGGTGAGGGTGTGTTTATTGGTTTTCTGTCTCTTGGGAACAATGAAATTATCTAAAATTGAGAATGTTGATGGACTGTGGACTTTGGGCCCTCTACATGATGCCCAATGAATGCAGGTAGCTGAAGAATGCACTGATGGAGAAGTAGATTGGCGAACGATGGTGTATACTTATAAACGAAGGTTGTGCTGCTACAAAAAGGAAGAATGTCGTGAGGCATGCAACGATGTGAATGAGCATGTGGAGCATTTAGTGAGACAAAATAAGCCAGAAACAGAAGAACAAGAATGGTATGGTCACCTTTAGAAAATGCTTACAAGACAACAGGGGCCTAGAATGTAAGCTTTTAGAGCAGACACATTAAGTCCAGAGTGGTGATTATTATTTCTGGATTTTGAGAGGTTGTTTTATATACATAACCTGATATGTAGAGATAAGGATGAAGCCAAACAGGTTGGAGTTAAAGTAATTCAGAACACAGGGGTAAGGAAGACAGTGCCTATATTTTAGAACAACCCATACTCTTTGAGACCAATGGAAGAAAGGTTTATTTGATCTGGAACTGAAATTTTCTGTAGTGCATAATCTAATTCAACCCATCTGTATAGCTCATTTGAACAACTGAAACACAGGAAGCACAGAGTAAGAAAGAGTTCCTTTAATCCTGTATAAATTATTGTAATGCCTAGAAACATCCTAGAGTATATTAAGCAGATAATCAAAAAGTATTGGCAAAGTCCCCTGAGGGAGGGGAGAAAGAATATGGAACTATTAAACCTCACCATCAGGAAATCCCCTGATACTGTGTCAAACTTTAGGGACCCTCAAATCAATAGGCCATGCCCTCAATCATGAGGCTTACTCTTGTGAAGCTTATGTAGGTAGCGGAGAAGCTTAGATTACCTATAGGCAAAAGCTTAGAATTTATAGGCATGCCTAAGAGTTACTTCTGGAGGACATCTTTTGTTGCTCAGATGTGGCCTCAGTCTCTCTAAGCCCAACTCTGCAAGTGAAATCATTGTCCTTCCCCACCTTGTGGGAGAAGATATCCAGGGGTGAAGGTCTCCCTAGCGACCTGGGAGATGACCCTCGGGGATGAATCCAGACCTGGTGCCATGGGATCAACAACCACATCTTGACCAAAAGGTGGGAAAGAAGTGTAATTAATGAAGTATCAGTGGCAGACAGTTCAAATAGAGAGGCTCTTACACAACCTTCAGGTAGACCTTGCTACTGTCATAACCTTCCAACTCCCAACCAGGACCATTCCAGCCAATCCTAAAGAACACCTAGGGCAATATATAAGATTCCACAAGGGTTCCAGGCACTAGAGTAACTTTCCAGAAATCTACAACCTCCAGATGGGTCCCTGATCCAGAAAAGTCCTGAAACCTAGCCCAGCCTCTCCAGAACATCAGATAGTTCCATCTCCCTACCCCATATTAGTGACAGACCCTTTCAATATAAAAAATTCAGAATGGCCATAGTCCAAACAACCCCAAAGAGAGGTATGGAAAGATCAAAGGTAATGGTGGAATTATACATACAAGATAGGACTTAACAAATGAATATGAATGCTGAATCATTAAATTGATATTTCTTTTAGTTCCCAGTATTTTAGAGCAGCTAGAATTAAAAACCTAAAATTGGGAAATTGTAACTCATGTCAAAGTCTGAAATACGTTCTACAACTAATTGTGGTGTTGTGCTTTGAAATTTATAGCTTTTTTATATATATATGTTATTGTTCACAAAAAAAAAGGAAGGGAAAAAATCTATTGTAATGATAAGGTCTTTAAGCCCTCTAGCCTCCTATATTCTGGAGCAGCTAGAAGGAAAAATCTGAGAGGATCGTATGGTAGCCCATGACAAACTCTGGGATCTGTCCTGTAACCACTTGTTGAAGAGTGCTTAGAAAACTTTGCTTTTTTATTTATTTGCTTTGTATATATGTTATATTATACAATAAAAAAAGTTCAGAAAAAATAAATGCAGCTTAAACAAACAAAATGTACAGGGTTCCTATCTGGAACGATGGAAATATTCTGGTAATAGATGGTGGCGACCGTAGCACGACATTGTAAGTGTAATTAACAGCAGTGAAATAAGTTATCTGTGAAGCCTAAGTTAAACCATGGACTATAATGAATAACACAAGTACAAAAATGTATTTTCATCAATTTTAACAAGTGTCCCACACTAATGCAAGGTGTTAATAAGAGGGTAGTATTTGGGAATCCTGTAGAACAGAAAATATTTACTCCTTTCAATGCCAAATAGATGTTGAAAATTACATTATTATATTAATTTAATGAATGTATATCTGTAGACTCCTCACCTTATAAATAAACCCTGATCTGGATAGGAGATCCTTCCCAATTAAAGTATACTCAGCAGACCATCCTTTCAAGACGGTGTAAATTTCATCTCTTCTTACTCTACTTAGCGTTAAAAATTCACAAGTGCAAATAGCCATTGGCCTTTGACCGTAAAATTTCATTAGAATTTAAAGCCTGTAGAGCATACGCTCCCCTCCCCTTAGTTTTTGACTGAAGACTACATTTAATGAGCCAGAAAGATGAATAACTAAATTGGCTTTTAAAAGCCATCATAATTTTAGGGGCCAAATCATAAACAATGAAAAACAACAAACCAATCCAGCAGATGTAAAAGAACACAAACAAGTTTTCAACTTCCCTACAATGCACCATGTATCATGTTATAAAAAGACCATATTTTAAAATGGAACGAAAAGTATTTTCAAGGATCTAGTATCAAAAACTTCATGGGTTTGGCTAACAGTGATATACTAAATAAGCACTGCCCATGAATATCTTTCTGAAGGACAGGCATCTCTCCTATACACACAAGGGAAGGGACACTGAAAAGTCCCACTCCCACACTTTAAGATTTCAGACTTATAAAGTGACATGACACCATCAGATGATGTCAGGAATGGCAACAGAAGCCAAAATCACCCGTGATAGTTTCTGAATAGAAGCTACTCTCAAATGCAGATCCTTTCCAGCTCTTCTCCCTCCCCCATGTCTTCCTTCACACAAATTCTTTTTTTTTCTTCCTTGAACTCATCTAAATTGTTTCTCTGTCCAAATCGGCAATGGGTCACTATTACAACTGCTATAAATAAAGTATGTGCAATCTTGTGCAAAAGAAAATGGAGCATTTCTCCATTTGAATTTTTTAAATATATCTGAATTTTAAAACGTTTTTACCTCTGGATATAAGCTTGGTAAGTGACCTTTTTGATGACTGTCCTTAATTCAAGTTCTTGTCTATCCTACTTTTTTTGGTCTTAAAAGCCTTTTCTTTTCAAAAAAAAATATTGGATATATAAATACATATTTATTTACAGTGCCCTATACATAGATATATTAATATAAATTTTATACACATGGTATATAAGTGTATGTACAAATATCACACCACAAATATTAATTCATGTAATCCCTACAAATCTATTAAGCCCACACTACTATTTTCAATTAAATAAACTGGGGCACAGAGAAGTTATCTAACTTTTCCATGGTCAAATGGATGATAATTGGCAGGGCTCTTAACTACCATTTTATCCTATACTTTCCTACTGTCCTTGATTAATGACTATAAACAAGAAACTTTTTTGGCCATTTTACACCCCTTGTCTACAGGAAACAGGCCAGCTCCAGACACCTCAGGGATTCAACTCTGCTAAAACAATGTCATCTCTCTTGCTGGCTTCATGCTTTCCAGTCCTAGCAAGAGGATGAAATTCTTCTATTTCAGGCATGCAAAAGTTAAGGCCCCCTTTCCTCCCTGCATACAGAACAAACCCAGGGAAGGGCCTGCTGCACCGGCTTGGGTCACATACCTCCGAAAGGCAGGACTGTGCCCAGCCAGGTCTGGTCACCTGCCTACTGCTATGACCAGGTAGCAGGTGGCTGGACTGACGACAGCCCTAGATAACCACAAGGGAGCAACAGGGCTCCAAAGGAGGAGGGAGGAGGTACTGATCAGACTGAATTGAAAGATGCCCGTGGTGAAAGTTGACACTGTGAGATCAACCAACTGGCTTATTTCAGGTCTTCATTTTTATCAGTCAGTGCAGGAAACCTAGCTTTAACACAGATATGCCATATTTCATTTCATTCAGTTTAAAATAATATGCAAAAGTGAAAGAAGCCAAGTTTAAAAAGCTCCCTCTGCTCCATGCGCTTTCTTCCATCTTCTCCAGACCCAAGAACTGAAGGCCCATGACAGCCCAGGGGGCTCCCTGCCCTGAGCAACTCAGAGCTGGGGACCCAGACAACCAAAGCAATAAGGAATCCATGCAAGAGGGATGTCAGGGCCCTAGGAAAACTTTCTCAGGGACCAGCACTGTTCCATGGACTGGCAACCAGCTCTACAAAGGATCAGTGACAGCAAAAAAACTCTTGTAGTAACAAAATGAGGTCAATTCTACCACAATTCTGACTTTATATATGCACTTAATATGCATATAAAGTTTACATAAACCCAATGAGGCTACTATTACTAGCCATACTTTATAGCTGAAGAAACTGAGATTACAAGAGGCTAAATAATTTGGCTCTGTGTGTGCTATTCATAAAAAGTGACCGAGCTGGGATTAAATATAAAAATTATATAATAAATAAAGATTAAACTTGCTGCACAGCGCAAATCTGATCGAAAACTACCAAACTGATAATAATACATATAATTCTTACACACATATTTAATTAAACTATATAAACATACTTATATATAAAATATTTACAAATATCTTCTTAGAATTTAGTACTTGGAGGAAACTGATTTATCTTCTCTACTACTCAGTCCAATGTCCTTTTCTCAGGCAGATGCATTAAAATCATTGTAGTGACCTTAGAGCCTCATCCAAGAAACCTTCTATAGGAGAAACAGTTGGTGCATATTTAATGCACATAGGTTGATAATATGCATTGTTAAAAAATAATAGAAAAAAGCATATATGTTGATAAAATGCATTATTAAAAATATAGGAAAAAAAAGCTGGCTTTTCTATTGAAACACTCAGCGTTTTTCAACCTCACCCTGTTTTCAACTTTAGTCTCTTTTCGGTATTAGAAAAAGAGGCCACCAAAAAACAAGACAGCTATCAGGCAATTCCACTTCACCAGAAAGCCCTAAAAAACAATTACCTCTGTCATTAGGGACTCCTTCAAAGGAGCCTCAAAATATCAAATTTGCTGACCCAGGCCAGAGAAAGAATCCTGACTACCCAGGCTGAAGAATAACAGCTTACAAACTTGAGTAATGGTTGCTATCAGACATTCTCAAATCAGTGAAGCCAAATACGGGCAGAACCAAAGACGGGGACCCACCGGTCCAGCCTGCTGGTGCAGGGGATCACTGAAGCAGCTCACAGGGAAGGATCACAGAAGGTCCAGGTTTTCCAAATCTTCAGTCATTACAGGCTATTTACGTTGATGTCCTCTCCTCCACTCAATCAACTTCCCTCTAGCATACATACCCATGGAAATCATTGCACTGATCATATGACTTACTGGGATCAAGAAGAGGAAAGATATTCGTTGCTTTAAATTTTTAACAAGGCAGAGAAACCATCTGATTTCTCCAACACTAAGTAAGTACTTTGAGCCAGATAAAGAGAAATCTCAGATCTCTCTCCTCTTGAAATAGAGACATGATACTCAGATGCAGAGAAAAGTCTAATTTCCTATACAGAAATAGAAACAAGGCAATACGAAAACTTCCTTTCAGCACAAGAAGTGCTTCAAAATAAGTTATAGGTGATTTTGCCAATAGAAAAACACAAAAATCTATCTTTATACTGCAGAATAAATTCCAACAGTAGTTCAAATAAAAAATTAGCATTCATTTTTCTTTAATTAGAACACACATCTAATCAAAACCTCACTTACTTACTTGGAGTCTAACTGAAGAGCTCAAAATTAAAACCCAATTGCACTTTGATTTGCCTAGCACTGAATACAGAAAGTGAAAATGAGAGGTGTACAAATTATTTTCTAAATTACAAGACAATGGAATATTCAATGGTAAGGGGGGAAAAACTGTTTACCTTAGAGAGTGCTAAAATTGGAAATGAAAGGGGGGCAGGCCAGATGGTATGTCTGGGAAAGTACTAACAACATAGAAGTGTTAATTCTTGGGGAGGGGGAAAATTACTATACTCTAAGGAGCATAAAGAATTCCAACTTCAAGTTAATTGAAAATAACTGAGACCCAGCTGTGACAATGAGGCATATGGCTGAATCCACTCATCCTGCAGTGACTTCTTGGCCCAGGTAACACGCCAATTCCCTTAGTCCTCAAGAAGAGCCTGAAGGCTTTACAGGCAAGCTCTCCTGATCAGGGCCTCTCAGCTTTTAAGATTATATTTACAGTTTAATTACTTTTAACATAAACCTGTAGCTGGAGGTTTCCTTCGTAAGTCCATGGGATGGTCTCACCATGTACTTTCAACCATTTGCTCACTGAAATATTTACGTGCCTAGCACTGTTCTAAGAGCTGGAGTGTATGACAGCAGACAGGCAGCCATCAATCCTGTCCTCACCAAGCTTATATTCTGGTTGGGGGTGACACACAGTAGTCATCTAAGCAAAACGTGTGTAGTGTGTGGGAAGGCAATAAGGAATATGAATAAATGAACACAGGGAAGAGCAGGTAGCGGTGGACAAGGTTGAAGGTGGGCTGTGTGTGCAAAGCTTCTCTAAGAGGCAAAGGCTTTCTGGAGGTGTGCTGGTTTGAAAGGATTTATGTACCCTAGAAAAGCCATGGTTTAATTCTAATCTTCTGGGAGAACCGTTTCTCTGAAACCCTACTCAGCACTGCATAGTGGAAACGTGATTAAGTTATCTCCATGGAGATGCAACTCGCCCAAATGTGGGTATTAACTTTTGAACAAAGGGAGATGTGGCTCCACCCATTCCATGTGGGTCTGGTTTAGTTTACTGGAATCCTTTACAAGAGGAAGCCTTTTGGAGAAAGCTTGAAGATGACAAGAGCAGCAGAGACACAAGAACTACAGGGCCTACCAGCCAGTGACCTTTGGAGATGAAGAAGGAAAACACCCCTTGGGGAGCTTCATGAAGCAAGAGGCCTGGAGAGGAAGCCAGGAGACATCGCCATGTTTGCCATGTGCCTTTTCATTTGCGAGAGAAACCCTGAACCTCATCAGCCTTTTTTGAGTGAAGGTAACCTCTTATTAGTGCCTTAATTTGGTCGTTTTTATAGACTTGCTTTAATTGGTACATTTGCACGGCCTTAGAACTGTAAACTAGCAACTTATTAAATTCTCCTTTTTAAAATCTGTTCTATTTCTGGTATATTGCATTCCAGTAGCTAGCAAACTAGAACAGAAGGGGAGGGGGCAAACTGCATAAGAGACCCCCGGAGAATATTCCAGGTTATGGGAACAGCAACTCCAAGATGGAAGCAGAGCCATGCTCAAAGATCAGAGAGCCAGCTAGGGAGCCTCAGTCTCCACTAAATTTCCTGAATAATCTACAAATGGACAACTACATACATTAACATTACGAATACGATCTTAAGTGGGGGGAAAAAGCAAGCTGTGGAACAATATACCCAGTACCCCATTTAAAATACTGTAAACATGCAAAACTACAAGCAGTTAAATGATAGTAACAATAGTTTAGTAATGTAGAAAGGTATAAAGAAAATTCATGGTTAAATAAACACAGATTCAAAATCATGCCTACTTCTGGGAGAAAAGGTATTAGACTGCAGAGGGGAACTTGGGAGATTTCTATTTGGGTAACTTTTTCAAGTTTAAGCTCCCTGCATCACAACCTTTCTGTCTGTCAGAAATATTTCACAATGATATATTTTTTAAAATCTTCAATCACATCTCAGTCTCCAGTTTTTTAGTTAATCATTCAGGTCATCTTGAAAGTTGTCTTTAAGTAAAGGACAAGATGGTACCAATATGTTGGTTCTGCTATGATGAAAAATATTTTACCACTGGTAGAATCATTTGTTATCAGGAGGCAAAAGGGAGAAAATTACAGGAATTAGAAAGCTGTCAACACTTTTCTGGTACTTAGAAAATCTACATTAGAGGCTGTTATGTTCAACAGAAAAGAGCTGCACAAAAGAAAATACAGCAAATCTATGTTTAGCGCTTAAAGCTGAGCCGCCTGTCACAATTTTAAATACAGCCCCTCAGCTACACAGAGATAGGTATTTTTAGCAATGTCACCTTTGCTTCTTGAAATACTTTTTCTAAAAAGTAAAACACCGTGGATAAAAAATGAGATTTAGAAAAATACATATCTCATGCTTCACCTCCACCATGATAAAGATGGCTGTGCTTTTTTTTTTTTTATAACTATCAATGTATGCCTACATCAATGCAGGACCAGGGTGAATAGGTCCTCCCATTGCCCTATTTTTCAATCCTGAACTCACTGCGGTCTGGACTCAGTGACCTCTGGAAAAATCAGTGAGCCTGGAAGTAAAAACATCTAACCCTCTCGCATGGAGTCAACATTATTATTGCAAACCAAAAGGAACGTTCCAGACGCAGCATTACCTGAATGCTCACGAGCACAGGACACTGTTACTTCCCAGAATAGACCTTCCCTGGCTTCATTCACCTCTTCTCCTCTTGTTTCCATCCTTTGCATTCCTTATTTCCTTGGGCCCTCCAAAATGCACCCCTTCAGAACCCCAACCTAGATTCTCTTCATGCTACCCTCTCTCCAGCAACCTCATTTTCTCTGGCTTTCATCCTGTTTTGAAGATGCTGAGCGAGCCTTGATGCCTAAGCTGGACTTCTCTGGCCTGCACACCCAAGTATAAAGGCCATTAGGCATCTCTTCTTGGACACATCTCACAGGAAGTACAGGCTGAACCGTTCCCCTCTACACCAGCATCGACAACGCCATCCCTCTCTTCTGCTAGATGTGAGCTCAGGGATTGTCCAGGTCCAACACAGCACAGAGTCTCCTAATTCCACCTCCTAAACCTTGTTTGGACTATTCAACGCTCCCCAACACTACTTAGCTCAGACCACACCAGTTCTTCTCCAGACAGTAACATGGCCACTGCTTACTGAACACTTATCATGTGCAGAGAACCTTATACACAGGGTTGCTGTCAGGATATTGTGACGTGTGACTGTTCTCATTTCATAAAAAAAAGTCAGTCAAGTTTTTGAGGTTGAGTATTTGTGCCAAATCGTAAAAATAGACTGTTGCAGTATCAAGATTTGTTAGTACGTTAGATTCATTCAATCAAAAAAAAGAAAGACTCAAAAAACAATCACCTTAACCACAAGAACATACTGTCTCTTAAAAAGTCCCTAGATTACTATGCGGGGCCTATTAATTTTCCTAAGAACACATCTTACTGTGCCCTACATCAAGGGGGAACCCTTCACTGATCCCCATTATCCTCAGGATGGCACAGTTTGCTCTGACCCCAGCTCCCTCTGCAGCCTCATCTCACCATTTCCTCCACTCTCTCTGGGCCTCCATCATTCCACTGCCTAGCCAAAGGAAATTTCTTTCAATTCTTTAAACAGACTGAGGTCGCCCTTTCCTTCTGGCCCCTGTGCAGGCTGTGCAGTGGCCTCAGCCATACTCCACTCCACCCTGCTCTAGACCCACAGGCGGCCCTCCTCCTCCCCATCTGTTCTGGTCTACCATAGCTGCCAGAATGCAACACACCACAGATGGATTGGCTTTTAATAAAAAGGGATTTATTTTGTTAGTTCTTCAAAGGAAAGATGGCTAACTTTCATCTGAGTTTCCTTCTTACGTGGGAAGGCTCAGGGTGATCTCTGCTGGCCTTCTCTCCAGGCCTCTGGGTTCCAACAACTTTCCCCGGGGTGATTTCTTTCTGCATCTCCAAATGCCTGGGCTGAGCTGCAAGTGCTAAGATGAGGACTGCTGAGCTGCTTGGGCTGTGCTATGTTGCATTCTCTCATTTAAGCACCAGCCAATTAAGTCAAATGTCATCCATTGCAGCAGGCATGCCTCCAAGCCTACTGACTGCAGATGTAATCAGGAACAGATGAGGTTCACGCACCATTGGCTCATGTCCACAGCAACAGAACTAGGTGCCTTCACCTGGCAAAGCTGACAAATGAATCTAACTACCACACCATCCCATGCTAGACTCCTGTCCTTCAGGTCTCCGAGTAGACAGTACCCTCTCCTCCTCCAGCGACCCTCTCATTTAGCGCCCCTTGCCTCTACCCCAGCACGTGTCAGAGTGATCTGCAATGGCCAAGCTACCACATAGGCACTGCTGTGTGGACTGGTCACCATGTCACCACAGGGCCTGCTTTATGCCAGCCACACCACTGTGGGAGCAGAGCATGAAAGAAATTACACACGCTCCTTCCCCTCAAAGTTTTCCTTCTTCACCAACCCCTAACAAAACTGCCAATTATGATCGTATACATCTTCATAGCTCAGAAAGTGCTTTCCCATCCATTACATTGTTGGAACATTGTTGGATCATCACAACTCTGCAGGAAGAAGAAAAGGGTGGTTCTGCACATTTACATATGAATTTATTGCTCTGAAAGCTGACTTGTTTTAGTCAAGTCATAAATAAATTCAAGGCTGGGATTAGTTGGTATACGGTCATGGTGTCTGGATGCTGCTGAGCTGGAGTTGCAGTCAAAATTCAGGAAAGGAGCAACTTTAACAGAGGTTAGGGATCAGAGGCAGATCCAGGTTTTGTGCGAGCTGAGACTTTCAGAACCTGGGGAACCTTCTTTAAGAAAAAGATATAAAATTATGAATTCTAACTTAGGGGCAAACTTAGAAAAGGATTCTGTAAAGGGGGTCAGGAGGGCTGAAGCTCAAGCTCCGTTAGCTTCCTGGTAATGTTAATATTCAGCAGTAACTGAGGAGCCCTGTGTATAAAGGTGTTGTGCCAGCCCTAAGACATGATGATTAAGACAGCATGCTGCCCTGTAGCGTTTATGAGCTAGAAAGGACATTGCACATACAGAAAATGGGTGCACACGAGAACGAAGAGAAGAGCGTAATAAAACGTCAAGCACTCTCCAAATAGTATCTAAAGAAGACTTCTACACTCACCACTACTGTGAACTGACCCTGCTATGGAACAGTCCCCACTACCTGAAAGCCTTTGTTCACTGCCTGTTCCCCTGCTTAAAATACAGGTTCTAGGAGAAAGAGGCCCTGCTTGTTCTGTCTGTCACTGTAGCCCAGGACCCAGCATGGTGCCAGTTCATGGTGAGCATTCTGGACCTCTGTGTGGGATAAACAAACCAATGGATAAATGAATGGAAGGAGGAACAAAACTTTACAGAGGCTCCAAGTGCCAGTTTTGGCTCAGGGCACCAGTCTTTTCGGTTTAAATGCATATTTCAGTATACTTTGGTGAGTCTTTTTATGTTAATTTTTGCTTTTACCAAATAAATATTATGTCTGGATGGATCATAATTTCAAAGCAGTTTGGCTCACACTCAAGCGGTTGAGATGAAACAATGGCAATAAGCTTGAGGAGGATGCTGGGTCAAAAGATGGACTTGCTTTGTTTTTCTTGTTTCTTTGGGCCAGGAGATACTTCAACTAGAGTCGTCTGGAGAAAAGATTATTAGAAGGAAGCTGGCCTGAGTGGAGAAGACCCAGATTCACCTTGGTGGGTCGCAAAGCATTCACAAACAGGGAAGGTGGAATTCCATCAAGGTTGGGGGGTGAGACATTCACCCAAGAAGCTATCCTTGCTCTGAGAAGCAGTAAAGGTGTCTAACTACACCAATAGGACCAAATAAACATGGTATTTTCCAATTCCAGCCAGGAGAAGCCACAGGCAACGTGATCACTGAGTTGAAATCCAACCCTTAAATTAGGGCATGTAGAAACAACAGATAGGACAGTAAACCGATAAAACCAATAAATGTGCCCGAGGAACATTTCACTGGAAATTGGGTGGAAAGAAGATGTTATGAAATTTAATTTACTAATATTTGTTCGTTCTATCTTTTATAAAAATCTTTCCACAAATATTATCTTAGATTTAAAACACTCTTAAAGATGACTCCAAGATCGTGAGTTTGACGACAATGCTAGGTGTGAACCGTAAAAAGCTGCCATGATGGGGGGAAAACTTACTCACACCCTTATTTAGTTGATAAGAAAACTAACACTTTATCTTACTTCCTTAACCTTTCAAATTTTATATCATTTCTTAGGGCCATGAAACCACTAAGTGATGGACCAGCCATAATGGAAACCCAGGCTCTCTGATCCCATGGCCAGGTTTCTATGCTTAGCCTACTCTCAAACATCAGCACTACCTATTTACAGTGTATTATTTTTTCCAGATTATTTCCAGGTTAAATGCTCATCTGACAACAGCCCATAAGCTGGAGAACCTAAAGATACAGCTCTTTAAGACAGAGTATCTCAAAATGTGGTCCAGGGATGACTAGCATAATAATCCACTGAGGTACTTACTAGAGATACAGATGCATCATGGACCCAATCCCAGAACTATTCAATGAGAATCTTTGGAAGACGCCCTGGAAATTGCTTTTTAACAAACTCCACCGGTGATTCTGTAGCACACCGAAATCTGAAAACCACTGTGTCTAATTCTCCCTCTATTACGATCACTTAGAGTTTCATATATTAGAAATTCTATATTCCCGTTGAAAGCCATCTTTTTGATTATGGAGTTTGTGGAGGAATTTCACAAAATTCCATGGTCCCCTGGAGGGTCACTTTTGGATTCTCACAATTCCTAATAGCGGTCCCTAAGCACAAGCAAAGTAGGCTAACAACATATAACTAGTTGCAATAGGAAAACGTTTACTATGTGCCTACTCTCATGGGGCACCGTTCTAGAAAACTCTGGACACAGACTTCATTTCAACTTTGAGGTGAACACCATTATTCCTATTTTACAGCTGGGGAATTAGTTGCCCAGATAAATGGAGTGTCTGCCAAGTCACCTAGTCAAAAGGCAGCAAAGGTTTCAATCCACATCTTTTCTAGCTCGTTATATTTTCTTTATTCTACAATACAACTCTTCCCCCATGGATTACTGCTATCTATATTTCAAGAATTAGGGAAAGTAATTTTCTGGAAGTCTCAAGCAGACAAATTAGTCTATTGTTATTTTTCTAATCCTCCACTCTTATTTTTTCAACACCCAAGGGTATTCCCACTAAACTAAAATCAATGAAAGCTATCACCAAATAGCACAAAATAATGTATAAAAATACCCAAAATTCATCAGGAATTCTCCATGATGAAACTGCCAAAGACTCTCAATATCACTGTGATGTGACAACACTAGGTACAGATTACATGAAAGCAGGCAAACCTCTGACCTATCCTTTGGTTTATAGACTCCACAATGGCGTGACCTAATAGAAGTCTAGAAGTGACAGTCCCTTTAACACCAGCTTCAGGAAGATAAAGTGATTTTCCTCAACTATGTGACAGTGAATGTGGGGAAGACAAGACTTGTTTCCAAGAAAAGATCAGACACAACCTTGCTCTCTTGCCCAATCTCTGAAGAATTTGCTTGAAACTTTTTATCTGAATCTGCCATTGTTAATATACTCTAATGCTGAAGACAAGGGTTCAGAACTCAGAACAAGAGCAAGGAAAGCTTATTTTTTTCTGTCCCTTCAAGCCAGCAAATCCTACAGTTCCTGAATTAGCCCTGACTCTAAGCCTGACCAAAACAAGAGCCAAGTTCCATTACAGGCTATTGTGTCTACAGCCCCTTGGGACATGCCCATGGAAAGGACAGTGGCCCCTGAGAACTCAAGGTTAGACTGTGCTGGAAGAGGTCTTCCCTCTGTGAAGAAACTTCACAGGGAAGTGCAGATTATGAAATCGGGAACTATATGGCTCAGGTTTGGTTGTTTATTTAAAACTAAATATTGACATACAACATTCAACCGTACATAATTATCATTAGAGATTTAAATTTTGCATAAGATTCTGTTTCACCACAAGCCCTGTGATGTGTGTGCTACAAAAGAAAGCTGAGAAGGGTAGGCAGCAAGTAGCTGGAGGAACTGCTAAAAGACAAGGACACAAATAATCATTAAGTTAATGATCCATCACTAGGACAGCACAGAACCAGATGAACAAAATAGTTATTTCCCATTAAAAATGATGTGGATATAGGTACAGATTTGGGTACCTGAAAACGCTTTCCAGGACACAGTGTTCAATAAAAAAGAAAATGGTCACACTAGTACTTAAGAAGGCTCATGTAGGACGGGTTACGGTGGCTCAGCAGGCAGACTTCTCACCTGCCATGCCGGAGACCTGGGTTCAATTCCTGGTGCCTGCCCATGCAAAAAGAAAAAGAAGGCTCATGTAAAATACTATGTCCATATTTATGAATATGCAAAATAATGTTACTGCTACGATATCAAGGGTCTTCAATACTACTTCCAGACTGGATGACTCACAAGGAAGACTCATTAAGAGCCAGCACACAATCATGCACACAGCTAAGATTTATTACAGTGAAAGGATACAGAGAATAATCAGCAAAGGGAAAAGGTACATGGGCTGAAATCTGAGGAATACCAGAAGCAAGCTTCCCAGAGTTCTTTCCTCCATGGAATCACACAGGACACACTTAATTCCCCTAGTCACAAGCTGTCACAACACATACAACATGGTGCCAACCAGGGAAGCTTGCTGGAAACTCAGTGCCCTGGGGGTTCAATGGGGACTAGTGAGAGGCAACCCCTGCCTGGCATGTACCAAAATTCAAGCCCTCCAGAAGACAAGCAGGTATGCGGCATATACCATATTGTTTGAACAAACAGTTTAGCACAGCGAGCTACTCTTATCTGAGGACCATTGGAACCATCCCAACAGCCAAATTCTTGGTCACCAGCCAAGGGTCAAGCTCATAAGCAGGTCTTGGAATGGACAGAAGCCAGGCGACAATGTTAACTCTTGGTCTGTACAACTATTTACTAGACTCTTAGTGATGCAAAGCACTGAACACAGTATCATTTAATCTTCACAACACCCTTGAGATGAAAGCATCAACTCCATTTTATAAATGAGCCAACAGACTCATGGAAGTTCAGCAACTAGGACCCATGTTATTTCATACTGAAACAGTGAGACTAGGATCCCAGTCCTGACCTTTCTATATTATACATCCAGAGGATGTATTTGGAAAGATGGTCACCAAAGATATTAACAACACTGGGTCCAGACTGGGAGACTTCTTCTTCTTGTTTTTCAGTATTGTTAGATAAATGTTTAAGTGAGTGTGCGCTACTTTTAATACCTGAAATAACAAAGATATTTTATTTGGAAGGATCTTTCTCATAACTCTCTTATATCTCATTTCTCATGTATCTTATTTTCCTATTTTCCTTATATTTCGTTTTCCACCCAGTCTACAATATTTAATCTCCAATAAATATGTCCAGAAAAACATCTGGTTTAGTTGCCAAAATATCAACAACTGAGAGGAGAAACCATTACATCAAACTTTTGGAATAGCTCATCAACAAAAGATGCTTGCTCCCCAGAATCACCTTCCAATACATTCTACTCTAAGAAGTAAGAGAAGATGAGCAAGCTTCTTTCCCACTCAACCAGTTTTAGTGGCTCCCACCATCTGGCAAAGTCCAAAACAACCCTTTGTCTCATATCCAAAAGTTTTCCACAATCAAACCCCATGCTTCATCCTTCAACTCATCTCCCACTATTCTCCAGGGTAAAGGCCACATTCCAGCTAAATGTGGGCCTTCTGCTTTCTGGATGTCCTGGCTGCAATGCCTTCTCAAACACTAAAATCTATCAAAAATCAAACCACCTTCCAACAGGCCATAATGGAAAAGTCAAAACGGAAAATGAAAACCACTGAATAGATTTCTCCTATAAAGTGATATACATAAGAAACATAACTGCCAATCTACAGAACGGGCCACCTAAATAAGTACTGAATATTATAAAGCATATTTAAGATAATGTGCACAGCCAAGTGAGGTCACCATAGATTGTAAGAGCCAACGCTATTTTTATGTAGCACTCACAATTCAGATTCCAGCTGTTCTAATTACACACTGACTCAGCCTTATCGTTGTCTATGCCATTCCACACATCTGTGGAGTCACCAAGAGCATTGGTGAGCCATTATTTCTTAAAAGAGTGCCCCATTATTGTCTCTAGGATTTTCTTCCAAACAGCAGACATCCAACCTCCAATTTTCAATGGACACTCACAGACACTGACACCTATGGCATGACTAATCCATAGCTGACAACTATAAGCCACATTTCAATTTCAGAGATGTTAAAATGTGAAAAATATACACGTTTATTTTAGAAATGATGAAATATGGGGCTTGAATCAAATACAAAGAAGCTCAGTTTAATAATATAAACACCGTATGCACAAACGTGAGGCATGAGCAGGTATCTGCAACTGAAGATAGTTTTGCTCTTTTTAGTTCAAAGCCAGGATCGATGTCATCACCCAACACTAATCCATTTCGGCATTTGTCCTGAGTCGATCTGAGCCTTCTCCTCCTCTTCTGAGAGGTCCCTCTCTACTGATGTCCTCCAACACACCAATTAGAGCTGGCAGGAGGAGAAGCAGGCTGCCTGCAGTTCTTCCCTCAAAGAAACCATTCTTTGTTTCCTTGGTACCTGCAGTATCCTCTTCTCTGATATGGCAAAACCTCCATAAACTACCCAATTTGAGGCATGGATAAAGCTAGCGAGCTCGTTACTAAGAGGATGCCATTAAAAATAATGACTGCACAGATAAGTCCAGTAATATTCATTTTAAAATAAAGCAGTGCTTTTAAGCCTTTTCGAATATATATTTTTTTCATAAGGGAGCAACCAGTCACAAAAGGCTTCAATTTACATTCACTTTCACAAATATTTGCTCGATGCTATACCGGGTTTGGGGATGAAAGATAAATAAATTCCTACTCACATCAAGCACCCATCCAATCTAACTGGAGAGAAAAAGACATGCATGAGGCAATTTAAATATTTCATTTGTTTTCTAGGTCTAATACAGACCCGACGGCTTCTTTCTTTCTTTCTTTCCTGTTTTTTTTTTTTCAAGTTTCTAACGAAGGGCTATAAGAACAATGTATCAAAATGTCAGCAATCTAAAAATTAAGTTGTCAGCTTTTCCTCTGTACTGCAAATTACAAAAGAATTAGGGGTTTGGTGCTAATAGAAGCTTACAATTCTAGAGTGTGCAATTTAACGAACCATCCCAAGGTCTAAAAATGCAGTACTAAAGACATTTCAACCACGCGATCTGCAGTTTCTTGTAACTATTTCAGCTTCTCTACTTTAGTCATTCTTCCTTCCTTTTGCTTTTGAAATATATTATGGAATAGTCACATTACAGTTAAGTAATGGAGAACTGCTCCAAGTTCCAATACACATTACATATTCACATGAAAAAATGACAGTCATCTTAACAAGGAAGTACAGAAAAGACAATGAACATCTGTAGTTATTCTTAGGATTCTTTACTTCTTTATGCTCATAATCACATTAAATTCAGAAAACAAAATATAGCTATCTTACAGTTTCAGAATTTCAGTCTGGGTGAAATGGGACAGATTATCTGGGATAATCTCTGCACCAAACTGGGATTAAAATGCTAAATTATAAATTAATTTAAAAATATAACAAAAACGTAAATGGAAAACAATTCCCCCAGATCATTGAAAATATCTTAACTGTGAGACCCCTAGCTTTTTCCCTTGTTCCAATACTATCAATTCCCCGCTTAAAACTAAATCAGAAAAAAACTGCCTGCTCGGAAATTAATTTATACCTTACAGACACTAAATTCTTTCAAAAGACAACACTGGTAATCCAAACAAAGAATTTAGCAAGAATTCTAATTTGGTACAAAGAACAGTAAGAAACACATTGACTCTATCCATAAATAAAAATATAGATCCGTTACTTTGATAATTTTTCAAATGGCCCCTTTTGAAGAAGACTGTATTCTCCCCAATAAAAAGAATATTCATTCATTTCTACTATTTCACACACAAAAAAACTCTCTTCTAACTTGATCTATGAAACACACGCTCCCATGTAACATGTCTTACATTTATTTCTACCTTCCATTTCTCCAAACAATACCTTATGGCGCAGTTCAACTTGAGAAAGGAACGCTTGGTTCATTTATCAGGCAAAGTTAAAGCCATAAAATGCTTCAGACTATCTGGTTGTGCCTGCCCCACCCTTGTTTCCTTTGAGCCATAGTGATGTCACAACGCAGGGCACAGCAGTGACTTCACTGCTCCAGGGCTCGCCTCTGAGCATATCATTCTTTGCAGCCAAGGCAAATCAAATGACAGCAAAGAACAGCAGAACCCACCAGGAATCTGGCGAATTCCAAAGAAATTAGCAGCTAGCTAGCTAGCCTTTGGAAAGAAACAAATGCAGCAATTGCACCAGTCAGAAACTCTCTAAATGAAGTGGTGCCAAAGATAAATTTGATTCGTGGCTTTCAATGGTAAGCCTATATTCCATAATTAAGCTGACACTCAAATAAAAAAGTATAGTGGCATACTTGGAAGAGACTAGAGTATCTAAACATGACCAGGAAAGAAAGCTTAGGAAACCTGTGCTCTCCATTATATAAGTCAAATTCTCATGAAAAAGAGAAAGGTACATTTAACTTTCAGTCTACTCTTACAGTTTGTTATTCACCAGCAAGGATATGATTACCAACTTGTGAATTTTAAGACTCTTTATGGAAATTATCAACTTAAAAGATGAATACATATTTTACAGCATGGAAGAAAAGTCCTTGAACAAGTTCCTACCACATTTAATACAATATATAATAAATCCCAAAAGGATTCCCCAGATGATGATGATATCGCATCTTTCAGTACATGAATGGTTGCCTCTTTTCTATTGAGATGGCCCCTTAACGCATCTGACCAACTAATTTAACAAACCAATGCATATACAGCATAACATCTGATCAAGTAAAATATCCCTGATCTCTTATTTCAGCACAATTCAAAGTTGGCCAAAGTCCAAGTACTGTTTAAGAACTAACCAAAAAAAAAAAAATGCTTTTAAACTAAAATGCATTCATGGAGAAAAAATGACTTAAAAATTAAATGTGTTTCACTGAGACACTGACATTTAACCTAAAGCTCCTCAATCCTTCTCCCTGAAAGGAGTTTGCAGATTAGAGTTGGTACTCCTTTCTTGTTACTGAGATGTCATTCACACAGTATGGGCTGTTTTGCAAAACTCATTATTTGCCCAAAGTGATAAACTGGGTACACTTTATGCAGTAACTTGTGCATCCATATTTTATTTTTCTAAATGATGAGTAATGCAAATGAGACAGCCTTTAGTATTCAGCTCTTTTAGTTCCATTAATGCCTTTTGAAATTAACAAATTGAACTCACACATCTCCAATTTAGAATTTATTTCCTCCCACAATTAACTTTGTTACTCCAACTACAGTTGTAAAGGTTTAATGCCAAAATTAACATTTGTCCTTTAATAAACCTTCTCTGGGCCAAAATAAAAGCCACCTCCCAGAGTTCCCTGAAGACTGATGTCCTTCTCAATAGAGCCGTTCTGCTTAAATTACTATAATGGTGCTTCTCCATGGCTCCCAGGAATAAGCAGAATTTTATCATCTTTGTTTCCTCGGGACTTTAAAAGTCAGTGTAAAATTCAAAATGTATTTAGCACATGGTGTGAAGTTTAAATGTTACCAAAAGCAGCTCCAGCACACACCTGGCCTCTAGGAGAGCCTCAACTAGGTCACACACGCGCACGCACACAAAGACTGACGGGATATCTGCAAAGGCAATTTCACAAGATTGATGCAAAAAACCTGAAACACCAAACTTAAAAAAACATCACGGAACCGCTGCATTAGCAGCCCTGCCTGACGCTCTCAGTGTGCCCAGCCCAGCCCTCCACACGTAATTAATACCACATGTGTCCTTTATCATTCTCTTTGCTCTGCAACATTCCCTTCCCAACTTAAACCCTCGGCTGCAGCTGGAGAGAAAGCCCCTAGAAAACTTTGTGTCGTTAAAGATAAAAACAGAAGAGGAGAGAATGTTCCCACCGCAAAGGACCAGAGTTAAAATTTACTCTGTAACCACACCCACCGCATTGCAGAAGCCATGAACTTGGGGGGTAGGGAGGGGGGGAGTAAAGGGGGACAGGAAGGGGGAGAAAAAAGGGCTCTAGTAGAGGGGAAAGCCAAGAGAGCGGGCCCCTCCGGCAAAGGCCAGGAAACACCCTCATGGAACCCAGTAAGAGCAAAACTCTAGCGATCTGGACCCCGGCCTCCCGGCTCCCACCAGCTGCAGAGTCGCGCCCGCCGACACCTCGCGGCCGGCAGGGCTGCGAGGGCAGGCGAGGGAGCCACGCAGGTGCCCGGGCCAGGAGCACCCTCTTTCACCACCCCGCAACCCCCTCCCCAGGGCCGGGTTGCAGCAGCTACCGCCCGTCGGGGGACGGTGGCCCAGTTCGCAAAGCCAGGGAAGTTACATAAAGCGGCCGGCCTGCTCCCGGCGGGGATGCGCGGGGCCGAGCGCACCTCCTGGCCGCGCGCCCGCTCTCGGGGGCCCCCAGGACCCGCCCGCAGCCGCCGGGCGCTGCGTCCTCCCCCGCCCCCGCCCCGGCGGCGCCGCAGTGTCGCACCCCCCCCTCCCCTCCCCTCCCTGCGGGCCCCGCTGCGCGGCGGGGAGGGGCCGGCCCGCCGCAGCCCGCTCGCCTCGCCCCCCACCCAAGTGGGAACTCAAAACATGGCGCCCCGAATGGGGGAATTCACCAAAATGAGCCGAGAGGAGAGGCCGCCGGGCAGGGTCGCCCCTCTGGGCGAGGGCTCCGCGGGAGGCCCCCAGGCCGGGGACCGCGGTCAGGCTCCGCGCGCCACCGGCGATGCTGCAGCGCGGCGGGACGCCTCGGCCCGGGCGAGGGACGCGGCGCAGAGGCTCGGTCCCCGGCTGAGGGGTGGGTGGGCTCGGGCGAGCTGGCGCGGGGGGGATGGCCCCGGCGGGCGGCAGGGAGCCCGGGCCGCGGCGCTGGGACGCGTGGATCCGGCGAGCTCGGGGGCCCGGCGGCGCCCGAGCCACGCGTCAGCCGCACCGCCCGGCGCACCTCGCTCCGGCCTCGGGCACGTCCTCCGCAGATCGGAAACCGGGAGAGCCCCGCGCGTCCCCTACCCCCTCCACTCCGGAGGCAGAAAAGTTACCTCTGCTCGGCGAGGACGCGGGGCACGCCGCAGCGTGGGGAGCGGGCTCCAGCTGGCGTTCTCCCCGCTGTGCGCAGGAGGCTCGGGCGGCGGGCGCGGCGCGGCGTGGGGAGGGCGCCGACTAGGAGGGCCGCTCCGCCGCTGTCCCCCGCCCCCCTGTGCAGGAGAGACGAGGCTCTGCCGAGCTGCGGCGGGGCACACGCCCAGGGGCCGCGTCGGGAAAAGCCAACCTCCGTCCCGCCTTCGCCATCAGCTGCGGGGGAGGGCGGCGCCGCGGGACTTCAGGACAGTTACATTTGTAACTGTATTCCCCATCCTGGCGCAGGGTCAGGCTTCAGGGGCCAACGCCTGGAGACCGTTGCCATTGGCGTTAACCTTTGGATTTCCGCTTAGATGATGATGCCCTCTCTCTCTCTCACTTTTCCCTCCTCACCCCTCCCAGACACCCGCTGGGAGAGTGGGGGCTGGGGGTGGGGGTGGGGGGTGGTTCGTGACCTTCAGGTGAGTTATTTGTTGGCCTACGGACCACAGTGATGTTTTTTTCTTCTTCTTGGAAGGAAAAATGAATGCAAATGGACCATGTCTTGCACATGCTAGGTGCTCGAGAAATATTGTTACTAGAGCAGATGTGAATTAAAAGGTTGAAGTTAGAGTTTCGTGTCTTTCTGCAACTATCTCCCACCCCTTCCTGGTCCCGCTGCACACACCCCCCCCACTCCACCCCAGAATGAATGTCCATAGTTACAGGTGGACTCCTTAGCTTACCGGTCCCAGCATAATAGGGATGTCATTATCAATAAACATTTCCATAATTCCTGTTGTTTTACAATGTCTTAACTTTACCCTAGTAACCAAGACATACTTATTAATTTTCAGGCCATCTCTAAATACCCCAGGGCACTCCTCCAGGAGCTCACAGACTCATTTAGGGAGGAAAAAATGGATTCACAAAAACATTGCATTTACTACTGGAAACCAAAGATGTGATGAAAAAACAAAACTCCATCTTTAGAGATG
>PVIY010015802.1:0-19941 GCA_004026745.1 Myrmecophaga tridactyla | reverse complement strand
TCTTATCTGACTCTACTCTTTTTGTTTTTTTTCTTCTTCATCAGCATTTCTCATCTGATGTACCACATACATCCCCTGGTTAATATGTTTACTGTCTCTACCATTCTGAATATAAGCCCCCCAAAGACAGAAGTGTTGGCCTTCGGTTCACTGGGTTCCCATCTGCTTAGAACAGTGCCTGGCATATATGGAAGGCATTCGATAAATATTGAATGAAGGAGTGAAGAAAGCGGCAGGGATTATAAATTCCTGGGCCCTTAGGGCAGGTTGTTTGGAGAGACAGTTCAGAATTAAAGAGTTAGGTTGCCCAGAATTGGGACTAGACAAAACGGAGGGGATCTGTGAGGAAGAGACCACATGAGGAACAGGGCACATAGGATAAAATTGTATCTGTAGTTATATGAGACATATTTCCTCCAATATAGAACTGATTTGGGAAAAATCTCCCAGCCATCCTAAAAGGCTCCCCATCCTCATTCCTGAACCAACCCAAATAACTGCTAGGTTAGCCACCAAGTACCCAAAGATGAAAGGAAACAATAAGACCAACTCCCCCCCACCCCCCCCTGCCACCCCGAATGCTCCATTTCCTAGTGGATTTAATGAACCCTTCTTCTCAAGACAAAAGAAAATGCGACAGGGTACAAGTAGAGCCCTCTTCAACCACTGCACAAACAATGGAAATGACCGCTGCCATGGAAAATGTCAGCTCATCTGAGGCAGAAGGGTCCAGGCTACTGTTATTTGTCATATCAATGGTTGCCATGGTGATATTCAAAAAAATTGAGCCATGATCAAGTAGTGAATACTTTTAAGAGGCAGCTAGAGGAAGAAGTCACAACCCAACCTTCACCATCACAAATCACTCTCTTCCCCCTTGCTCCCATTAAATGGCTCACTTCTTTTGATTGCACTTGCCATGCCAATGAAGGATGAGTTTTCAATTCTATATAATTTCAAGCTTGAAGACTGAACTCTGTTTTTCCATTTGGTCTGCATTAAAGTTTTACTCAGTGATTCATGGTGCCTTTTCAAAGGTTATAGGCTCATTCCTTCATCTGCCAAGGGTGTCTCCTGATTCCCAACTTCTAGGGATCTAGAGACCCCAGATCTCCAGAGGCTGGGGTCCCACAGTCTAAGGCCTCCTACACCTAACTGCCTTCTGTGGGAGGGGGTGCTGGCTGCATCGATTGACCACTGTCTACCCACTTATGCAACAATCATACTTCAAACACATTTGCAGAGACAGAGGCTCAGTGCAGGGCTTTGAACCAATCACCCCAAAGCCTGTCACTGGATTGTAATTTCTGGGAGAGCAGCAGGTATATCTTCCTCATATTTGTATCCTCCGGTATTAGCAGCATGGCACATTAGTCGTAAAAGAAACTCTAAGAGTCCTAAAGAGCTTAGTGAATGGCCCCTCTGGTTCCCAGATATGCAAGTTGTGACACCTTACTCTTCCTCAGCCCCTTCTCAGATCTTCCCCTTTTATCTTAAATAATCTCCTGGCTCTGTCTCCATCTCTCCATCCCCCTCATCTTTCACCTGAACTACTATAACTGTCCCTTATCAGGTCCCTCCCCCAGTGGGTGGGCTTTTGGGGATGCAAAGGTGATAAGGTCACTGCTGCTTAGAACACCTCACATGTCACTGTTCTTGGGATGAGGACACTAAGAGGCTGCATGTGCCAGTGCCCTCTCACTCATCTTGCTCCCACTCCAGCTGGACCTACCACATTCCCTAATGAGGTCACGCATCTGTGTCAAGGGCTCTGCTAATGGCAGTCCCTCCGCTTTCCACTGCAGCTCTGCACCTGCGCCTGTGAATATCTAAGGAATGGCAAGCTGACGCCCTGTGCTATACGCAAGTCCCAGTGGGGACCAGGCTTGCTTCTGCTCACGACTGTGTCCCAGCCAGCACAGGGCCTGGCACGTCGGAGGCACTCAATGAATATGTACGAGAAATGAATGTGGACAGACTGTCATTATTGGAAATGGTCCAGCACATAATGGTTAGGTGTAAGCCTGTGCAGCTGGCAGCCAGGGGACTAATGAGTCCTGCCAGATGCGAAGGATGAAAGCAAACAAACAAACAATCAACTGGCTTTTTGGATCTTGGGCATTTGAGAAATGCTCACAATGGACAACCAAGTATTTATCCACATCATTTGCAAACATTGACTGAGCATCTAATCTGTGTAAGGGACAAGCCAGAGTTGCTGCTGATGCTCTATCCTCTAGGAACCAAAGTCTCATCATCTTCCCTAGCGGTGCAGCTGGAGTGGGAGCATTTGGCATGGTAAACATGGCCACTACAGGAGAAAGTATCTCTCGGTCCTGGGGATCAGCCTCTGAACTTCCATGCTGATTCACATTTGCTCTCTGGATGCCAGTGATGGATCCAGTTTGAGAAATTAAGGGGAAGAAAAATAAGACACATTTGTAAAGCATACCAAGGAAGACGGAAATCTCGGCAGGCAATGAGTATCTTTATCTGCCTGTGGGCTCACATGGTGGACAGAGCAGGGTTTTAGAGTCAGCAGACCTGCATTTGGGATCCAGCTCAGCCACGACCAGCCTTGGGTCCCAGGTTCTGGCTGCGTTGCCTCATCTCTTTTTATCTGTTTATTCATTTCTGAATGCAGTGACTCAACCTGCTTCAAGGATCATTGAGAGGATTAAATGAAATAATTTATGTAAACAGCACTTAGTCAACTCTAAAATGTCACATAATGGTGTATTGCAATTAAGCCAAGGGCTTGCAATAGCACTCCTTGGCCACTCTTTCCTAGCGGGTGCCCCAGAGAGTAGCTTCCCTCCCTCTGTCTCATTTCTGTGGACACAGCAAGGCAGGACCCAAGCGGGGATGCCCTTGGTGAGCCAGCTGCTTGGCGGAATTGAAGAAGGATGGCTCTGGACCCTTGGGAGGTGTGTTGAACTTATAAATGCACTTCATAGAGGAGCTGGGAAGAAACAGCCAGCAGTCATTAACGGCTATCCCATAGGGCCTGCTGGCTTGGTTACACTGCCTGAAGGAAAAGGGGTGGGTGAAGGAAACAGCTTCTGCTAGCAGATAACGGGCCTCATACTTCTAAATAAACATGGAAGGACACATCTGTCAGTATGTGTGCAGTTCCCAATAAGGTTTACCCCCCCAGTCCTGCAGCCATTGCTCCATGCATTTTCAAAGCACTCATTTGAGCAGTTCTCTCAAGAGTACATGCCTCACTATTTTTAAATCACTGCAAAAATTGCAGACGTCCATGTTTCTAAAGGTGGGTTGGTGCTTTGAAAAGATTTAGCACTAGGCTAATGAATAAGGGGGTCGAGATGGAAGGCAGGGCTATTGTGCATCCAAAATACAAAGTTTTCACTATAAACCAACTCAACTGGATGCTTAGAAGAATTAAATGAGCTCATTCAGAAAGGAATTCAAAAAGTGGTACCAAGAAGAACCATCTCCACTAACAATCAAAGCTATCATTTATTGGATGCTTACTGTGTGCCAGACACTCTGTAAGTGCTTTACATACACTCGATCACTTAAAATTCAGGAAAGCCATGAGTCTATTTATCTTATGATGAGAAATCCAAAGGTCAAGAATTGGGTGACATGCACAAGGTCACACCCAGGTAGACAGTAAAACTGCACCCATCTGCATAGATGTATCTACTTGGTACATTCCTCCCCAAGGAGACAACATTCCATTGAATTATGCACTCTGTTAAAAAAAACACAATCATCATTTAACGTTTGAGCTTCTCTCAGTCAATGCAAAAACAGAACACTAAGCAGATATGCAGGATCCTCCAAGACTGGGATCCAAACCACAGTTGTGCAAATGTCTAGCTCTCCCCACTTCTTTGGGAACCATTATGAGACCCTTCCAAGTGGGAATAGGATTGAGCCTAATATAAATCTGGAAATGGGTGACAGATAATAGCCTTCCTATTCAGACACGTTATGCTTTTGTGGAGAGTTTAAGTCTTTACTATATTGGATAATTATTTGTTACATTTATTCTAGTTATGTAGAGGCTGCAAAGCAGTCAGACCTTGATTTAAATTTGGCTAACTGTATAACAAGTTATTTACTGTTTCAAGGCCTCAGTTTCTTCATTGTAAAAGGCGATTGCCATATTACCCTCTTCGTAGGGTCATTTAAGAACCAAACACGCTGAGCACTTTCAGTTGAGCTTAACACATGGTAATCAAATTACAAATTTCAGTTAATGTTATTACTATTAATGTAAAAATACTTTACTTATACTTTCATTCAGAGAGTCATAATATGGAAGAGGGCGCAACAGGACAAATATTCATATTCTCCAAGTAGACTTGGTTTTAACAGCGGCGCCTTAATTCAATTAGCATACATCAAGTATGAGTCTTTTGAACATTGGGCATATTTTCTTTGCCAACATTACACATTGTCTGAAATTAATTAAATGATAGATGCTAAAGTGAAAAGTTTTCAGGACCATTTCTGTATAATTCCTCAAGAAAAGAACACTTTGACAAAAGAACACTTTGGCATGAGTTGCTTATGAAGATGAATAAACATATTTTTTTTCCTGTAGAGGACTTTGTGATCTTCAAAATATTTGGCTAGAGTTTTAGTTTTATAAAGTTGAGACAGCCACAGTTATTCTAAAGTTGCAGACCAACAGAACCGATCATAATGCTTTCTACGATGGAATGTTCTATCAATAAATCTGGCCTTACTGAAAACCCTATTTTAAAATGAACAGAGAAGGAAAAATTTCCCAGTTTCTTAATTTAGAATACTGATTTTATATAAAGTGAGAGGGACAAAGTATGGGTACCCCAGAGTATCTGTCTTAACTACAGAATGTCCTACATTGCCATCAGAACCCTATTTCTTCCCCTGTATTGTCCAACACCAAGGAAATTGTATATTGGGGCTAAGCGTGTAGACCCAGATAATTCAACAGTAGAGATAGGATGCGAAAGTAAAGTTTCATTGTGGCAATGTAAAAAATGGCAATTTGGTGTAATTGAATTAGTCCACTTAATCCACACTTCTAGTGTGTTATGAATGAAATGGGTCATTTTTGTCCAATTGCCTGAGAAGCCAACCACTAAGGCTTTCTATGCAAAAGTGTCTCCTGAGTTCCACGTAATCAACCTACAAATAAATGGACTTGTGGATGTATTTATAAATTCACGATCATTTGCTTTCGTTTGAAACCTTTTTGCAGTTAGTAATAATCACACAGCATTTACTCAGTTCCCTCTTTATAAAAACCTATGAAAGCTAAACAAAATTACTGACCATTTAATTACTGTCTTGGCTTTCTTTGTACATGGATCTAAATAAAATATTTTTCATCTGCCAACTAGTTGACAGTTTTTCTAATAAGATCAGAGAAAATCATTATGCTGCACCTATGTTATGACCGTAAGTATTAAATTTTTGCCTTTATGTACTTTATAGCACTGGCATGCTATTTAGCTTCCCTTTGTATAGCCTGTTGATTTTTCTTTTGCACTTTGGTTCAAGTAAACCCTCCAGATGTGAAAATGCATGTATCTCTGTTGAACTGACCCAACATGACCTTTCCAACGTGATTTCCATTTCCTACAATTGCTCTCAGAATCTGTTTGCTGGATTAGGTTTTTCTGCAACTCTTATTTACAGAAACGCTGAAAGTAATTTAAGGTGTTTGTATAAAAGGGTGATAAAAATGGAAACAGCACAAGAGCTGATTAAAGCTAAACCTCAAATTAGATGGGTTCCCTGGATTAACGACATAGCAACAGAGATGAGTGAAGGTGGGGGCTGGGGGGACATGCACAGTCTCCACTAATCTAGATTCAGGAACTCTCAGAATGAAGAACTCTCATTTCTACCTTGAAATTAATTTTTAAGAAAAAGCTCCCTCAGCGATTCATTTAGAAAGACTAAACAATTTTGGTGGCACAAGCTACCTGAAAAGAACAACTTTTTAATTTTAACTTTTGCAAACTTAATTCACTCTGCAGGGAGAGACAACTGGTTCCTGAACAAAGTCAAAGCCACAGGCAAAGTACAAGTTCATTTAATAGAGGAATTAAGCATGCAGATCCTCAAAATTCTACAGAACACCACAGGATGCCTCACTATACTCTTCCCCAAATCTACCACATTTGTTCAGGTACATTGATCAGCAAAGGGAACATTTGCACATTTACTGAAAGGAAATTAAACGGCAGGCATTGTTATGTGACTGGAATGTTACATACCATACTTGACATAGTAATTTCTAAGACTTTACATCGGGAGAAAAGAAGAACAAAGAACTTATTATCTTCTGTGGTTTCCTTCCAAGGACACAGGCAAATCCTTCATCAGAAGGCTCAAGCTTCTAAATGGCTAGTAACAGACTGAATAAAATGTCTAATGAGAACTTTTAATTTTCAAATATGATACATAGTTTTCAAGTATGATACTTAGTTTCTTAAGTCTGATACAAGCATGAGACAATTAACTTTTGAAACATACTTTGTTTGCTAAACTTGGAGCATCTTGTAATGCCTGAAAATAAGGAGGTACTAAAAAAACAAAACAAAAAAAACTGGGGCACACAGAAAGGAACCTTGGAGCAAACCTGAAAGAGTTCCCAACGGAAATCTGGAACAATTTGTGCAAACAAATGAATAAGGATAATATTAGGTTACAACCCAAAGAATAAAGTAAATATCCATGAGTCCTTGCTGGTATAAACAAATGACAGAACAAACAGATTAAAAGGAGGAGAAGGAATAGCTGTTCCTTTACAGAAGGAGTTAAAAAATTGTACAATGAATGAAGGAAAAGGAAATCGCCATTAGAAAATCACAATCACAATTGCTCTGGGCAAGATCCACTAATGAAAGCTGGAATTAGTGGGTGAAAGTTTAAGGAGAAATAAGACAGTTGCAAGGTTTCAAACTACCTCTCCAACCACCCCCCACAATATTTATTAATTGCAAAAGGCAAAATATTAACTTCTCAGTTAAGAAAGCCAGCAGGCACAATCCTAACCAAGCAGTCAAAGTTGTCATCAGAAGTAAGTACCTGGTACATAGCCATCACATGCACTTGTGTAGAATTCTCTCCAAAAGTGCATCACCTCAGTCTAGTCGTGGGAAAACCCGAGACAGACCCAGACTGTGGGACAGTCTGCAAACTGGCTTGGCTAGTTACTCTTCAAAGTGTCAAGATCACTAAAGTCAAGGAAAGATTGAGGAATTTCACAGATTAGAGGAGATTAAGAAAACACACAACTAAGTGCAATCCAGCATCCTGCATTGAATACTGGAACAGAGAAAGGATATGATTGGAAAAACCAGGAAGTCTGAATTCAGTCTTTTTGTTCACAGTATTGTACTAATGTTGATCTCTCAGTTTTGACATTGGACCGTGGCTATGGAAGCTGCTAATATTAGGGATAGCTGGGTGTGAGGTTGATGGCAAGTCTCTGCACTACTTTTACAATTCTTCTGTAAGTCTAAAATTATTCCAAAAGAGAGGTGAAAAAGTAATAAATAAACAAAAGATGAAAAGCACACTGGCTTTGCAGCTCTGTATTCAGATTGAATTGTATCTTGAAGGACGAAGAGGAGTGAGCAATGAAGACGGGGCTTATAACAAGCTTAGATAAGAGAAGAATTAGTCATATGGCCTGGTGCTATTCTTCACTCAAGCAACCAGGAGCTGTGGGGACCTTGGGCACTTCATCCCTCTAAGGCTCGGTTTCCTCATCCATTAAATGGGGCGAAGCAAGGTACCTCCCTCATAGAACTAGAAATGGTGATCCAGTGAAATAGAGGAACACAGTGCCTGGAACCTAGGAGGCATTAATCAGTGCTGACTGTGGTGAGGGAGACAACACTGGCAATGGTTATAATGGTTATAAGGAGCAGCCTCTGTATAACTGGACACTAGTGCCAACCCCTCTTGTCCACGAAGGCCCTAAGGACATCCTATCTCTGCATCCCAGCCACCAGAGACCACTGTCCAAAGCTCCAATCTGCAGCCCACTCTGGCAGGTCCAGACAGAGCCCCTCCTATCACCACCTTCCCTGACCCCTTTCCCATTCAGGAAGGAAGGAAGGACAGAAGGAAAGAAGGAAGGACGGACAAGGAGGAAGGATGAAAATTGTTGCTGAACCCTGTCTCCATCTATCTGGGTGTCATATTTATCCAGAGATACATGCACTGATGAAAAAAATCTGCCCTTCTTGTTCTATGAATAGATTACATTCCAGTAACATTTTCCTTTTCACATTTAACATTTATCATGATTTGTAATAAATTTGTGCTATTTAGATCATTGTGTATATTACTAATTAGAATAACTCAATCCAGATAATATATATTTTTTAAAACTTAGGGCCTACGGTCACACAAAATGAAAAATGAAGTTTAAATCTCAATTTAATACACCCTTTTTTGTTGCAGAGAATTATGACAGGGTAACCAATAAATTCTTTCAAGCATAAATATATTACATTAGGGTATTATTCTGAGAAAGAAATGGAATGGAAATAAAAGTTTAAGGAGAAAATGAAATGATGCAAAATATCCATAGAAGTTTATTCCCATGTTTGTGAAATAGACGGTGGTGAATATGCAACTGCTTTGATATTTAAAGATAAATAAAAAAGAGCAACGCACTTGTTTGATTATAAAAATGCAATATATACCTGATCTCCGAAATTAAAACCACTTAAACTTTAGATAAAAATTTTAGATATAAACTAAAAATATGCAAGGGATATGTAATTTATTAATGTTTTCTTAGGTGATATACAAGCAAAGGTGTAGAAATTGCTGGTATTCAAGAGACCCCATCTCCATCCATAACCCAACACCTCCCTTCTCTTTCTCTATGGTATCTACAGATTCCTCCAGATGTTTACCAAAACAAACAAACAAACAACTCAGGTGTGAGAAAAAGCAAAGGCTCTGTTGACATATGAAAGAATGTTTTCGAAACACTAACTGTGAAATATAGATCTAGATTTCCCAGAGGTAAAGTCACATTTGCTAGGGGGCCCTCAGGGTATATTCAAGCCCTGATTAAATGCAAAACATCTGTGGGTAATATTGTTTATTTGTCAACACCAGGAGAAACTAAGAAGGTGCCCTAACTTTCCCCAAGGCATCTTCCTAGCAATATACATTCAAAACATTCACGGGTTCTCTAACGAAGGAAGCCTGTTAAAATATTTTGCTCTTAAACCATACTTTCAAACTTCAGAGTTTCCACACTAAATTTTTAATGAATATGTTCTTATGTGTTAGCCACTGCCCAGCAGAAACTGGAAGGAGTCCAGGCATAACCCTAATGCAGTCTGAATTTGAGTAGTTCTATGAGAATCCCAAACTGAAACATTAGGAAAGGCAAATCAAAACTTTCAGCTCATTAAAATATAAGGAACTTTTTGAAAATTGTGTTTAGTGCTAGTTATGCAATCTCCCAAGGAATAATTCCATAAACACAATTTTACACAATGCATCTTGATGGTAACCTGTGGATTTGATTGGGCAGCATTTCCTTCAGCGGGTCTGCATAGCATTTCAGAACCATTTTCAGTAATCTGGAATCGGTACACTCAAAATCAGTCCTTCAGATATACAGACAATCTAACGAAAGAATGAATGAAACAAAACCATAACAGGTTTCCTTTTGGTAAACAGAAATTTTTGGTTAGATGATTGCGTGTTAAGGGACTGCTCAAGCTGTTTCCTAATATTTCTAGCAGTATTGGTACTTGCTGTATGAAGTTAACCCACTGCTTCCTTATGATTTTGGAATGACTGTTGCATTCGCAAGTACCAGCAAAACAATAATTAAGAGACAGCAGGGTTCACAAACAATTAGAATAAAATGTTGCTGTGTTGTCATACGTAAAGTTGTTTCCAAATTTAGAAATGTCCCCACTGTGAATTTCCAGTCCCCCTGAATGGGCATCTGGGATGTTGATATGGACAAAAAGCACATTCTTAACTTCCTTAGGGACATGTTTCAATTCACAGCTTATAACTCCCAGGGTGACCGCCTTAGAGATGTATATTTCTCTTATATAGAGATGAGAATCGCTCTTCTTTTTCTCTGTACATCTCCTAAGAGCAGGCAGCTTTCAGTAGCTCACGTTCAATGCCTCTAAGTGAGGAATATGTTCTCTTGGTTGCAATCCACAACATATCTTCCCAAGACATCACCTAAATAATAGATGTAAACAAATTGTATTTTTATTGAAAAGTTCAGCTGTGCAGAACTCTCAGGTTTTCCTCAATCCACCTAGCTGAACTTTACTTAAGGGTCAAAGACATGTTCCTTAAAAAACTTGCGATTAATGCCATTTTTGTTTAAATATTACCCAGGTATAACTTAAGCTGTTTAAAATGCATATTTATGAGTCTTTGAAAGGCGCACCATTTAGTCGGTTATGGGCTTGTTACTACAATCCTTATAGGGAGATATAATACAGTGATTTTTTCAGGACCTTAGAAGTTGGTGGAATTTTTGGCCTTACTTTTCTAAGGTTTTCTGTTTCCTCCTCTATCTTTAGGATGTCAGTAAGGATTCTTGGCTTTGTCTGTGTGCCCCCTTATGTCATCCTTTCTCACCATTCACATCAGAGAGTGAGACTTATTACAATTATATTTAAAATAAAAATGCATGGACTTGGGTTTCACCTAGTTTTCCTGTGACTAAGAAGAACAGACTTAAATACAACGGCTTTGTAACGTCAATTTTGATTATTCAATGACATTTTCACATTTCCTAGAATTTGGCATTTGGGATAAATGGTCATCAAGTTATTTATTCTGGATAGCAAAGATGTTACTGTTCAATGCATCAAGAGCATTTTGAATTAAATAGGAGTACAATGGCTGGCTTGGGTACCATTTATTTTTAACATAAAAAATATATTAAAAATTCTTTACAATTGGCTTACCAACTTCTAGAATACAACCCATTATTATGTTGGGAACTTTTTTTGCTCACACAGGTTTTATTTCTCTGCTGTTGCCTGGCAACACAGATGTGGGAAGAGACGTCAGAGGTTAAGGTACAGACCAGAGTAGAGTCATGGAAAGTCAACCCTTATCTGCATTTTCCATCCAACTTTGTATAAAAGTTCCATCCAACTTTGAAAATAAAAGAGGTTTCATTGTATGAAATGATCTGTATTTTTTTTTTTTTACCAAATGCCAAGTTTTTAAAGATTTCTTCTCTTTCTGAATATAAGCGCACTGCCCATGGAGAGCTGTAATTATATACATTGCCTTCAAATGGACTTCTCTATGACACTAGCACATTTTTGAAGGTTTAAGTGAAAAACTACTTCTGGCATTCTGAAACCATGTGCTGTGTGAAAAGAGGTTGTGAACAAATTTGAAAGCATTGTAAGAAGTGTCAGAAAATAAACACTGCCTTTAGATATCCTCACTTAGAATCATCACAATTAATGTTGAATAAAGTCCCACTCTGAAATACACTGGCCTACTTACCCCCCAAGCTTTCTTTAGAGAAAGAGAAGTGGTATGTTCTATAGGTTTGCTTGTCACTATTTTAAAATGGAAAGGAATGTGATACAAATTTTAGCATTGTCTCTGGAATTACTTTTTCCAGTTTGTTCTATACCAAATGCTAAGCTACTAAGGACCTGTCCATGAGTTATTAATTCTATCTCCACATGTTACTATTTTTTATACATAAAAAATATAACCACATTCAAATACATAATTCAGTGCTGGTTAATCACGTTCAAGTGTTATGCTTCCATCACTGCTATCCATTAACCAAACTTTTCCATTATCCCTAATGGAAGCTTGTACCTTTTAAACCTTAACTCTCTATTCCCCACCCTTACCCTGTCCCCTGATAACCTATATTCTAGATTCTGACTCTCTAAGTTTGCTTATTCTAATTATTTCATGTCAGTGAGAACATACATATTTGTCCTTCACATGCTACTTTTTAAGACTTCTTTTCCAACAGGAATAACATATGCTTTCGTGACATTTCATTTCTAAGCAATGGCATTATTTCATGACTCCTAGCCCAAATTTTTAACTTTTCAAAATTATTGTTATAAAGGTATGATGGTTTGAAACTATTATGTATCCTAGAAAACGCCGTGCTCTTTTTATCCATTCTTATGGATGCAGCAAACATATTGTGGGTAGGATGTTCTGATTAGGTTATTTCAGTTGGGATGTGACCCAGCCAATTCAAGGTAGGTCTTAATCCTTTACTGGAGTCTTTTATGAGAGGATAAAAGAAAAACTCAAAGAGCTTGGGGATAGAAATGCCACGAGAGAGCTGAGAAAGAGAACCACTGGAATCAGAAGCTGAAAACAATGGAACCTGGGAGCAAAGGACCCGCAGATGCTGGCCATGTGCTATCTCATATGAAAGAGGAAACCCAGATGCCACTGGCCTTTCTTCAGAGAAGGTATCGTCCTGTTGATGTCTTAACTGAGATATTTTCATTTCACTATTAATTTGGAAACTAATAAATCCCAATTATAGAAGCCAACTCATTTCTGGTATATTGCATTCTGTCAGCTTTAACAAACAAAACAGAAGTTAAAACAACCTGTGTTAAAACAATATGCCATGTTGGTTTGAAATGGGTCTAGAGTTATTTGGGGTGGAAGATTTTATCCTTACTTCTTGATCCTCCCTCATCTCAACTCCGAGGGAAGCCATGTCGCCATCCAATCAGGGAGGAGTCCCTAAGTGTCATTAGAGAACACAGACCCTACCCTCCCTCCACTGGCTCCTGAGGGCTTTGGCAACACTGCCTTCCAAGTTTTAGTCAGAGATTATGAACCAAGACTCCATACTGAATAATTCTTACCAAAAGCCCAGTCAGGAGAAATGAATTTATGGATTGCCTAAAGGCCATAGGACTGCTAGTCTTAGAAATCTCCTAAATTGTCCCTTTGGACAAGAAAATTGGGCAGTTGAATATGTCGGTCCTTTTAGAATTAGGTTTGGGCACTATGTAATGAGCATCTACTGACCAATGGCCACGTGAATCTTGCTACTCTGTATCTGTTCCAAGGATGCTGTTGAAATTCCAATATCCATTAATACCCTTTGAGAACATCCATGAAGGCAGCTCACCATGGGCTTTAGTACTGGGAAAACTCAGATATTTATCTTACAGATACTTTAAATTTTGTCAGTGATCATGCTCTCCTCTTCACTTTCACTGCAAGGAACCAAAGAGCCAATTTTGCTACCAGTCTTTCTCAACTGAGCAAGGCATTTGGGTGTGCATTTATCATACTCATCTTGTCCTGGCTTTTCTGCTTTCCTCCCCATATTTTCTTTCAACCCTGACTCATCAGTGATATATCCCATTAGAATAATTGGGATGCCTACCTCAAATTGGCTTTAAGACAATGCAGGATACGAGTGTAAAAATTAACAACAAAATAGTAGCATGGAAGAGAAAGAAGTCCACCTTATTTTCTCCCCCATTTTGTGAACCCAGGTAGAACAAAGGATACCCCGTGTCATCTCCCCAGTTGTTGCTTCTGTGAGTTCAGACATCCAGGAGCGATGGTAAGAGTTAGGAGTTGGTGGGAAGGAGGAGGAACCAGAAGGGGAAAGGAGGGAAATCTCACTCTTTGGCAGCAAGGAAGAAAGTAAGTTGCTGTGTCTACAGGGTCACTTGTAAGGAAAGTTGAGAAAATGCAAGTTTGCAACTTCTTGCACTAAATCTAAAGATGACATTTAAAACACTGGCACATTCCGTTTGTTGAACATAAGAATACCATCTCCACAATACATATTGATGACTAGTTTTGTTCAGATTACTGCAAAACTACTAGATCACCATTTCCCCCCATATATATGCAATTCTAAAAATTATCCCAAACCTGCAACTCTATTTTCCACCCCCACGAGTATAAGAACAGCTTCATTAAAAAACAAAACACATGAACGATTTCTTTGGCTAAGTAAAACAGTGAATTTCTTATCAAAGTCAATCCTATATCCTGAATAAATAGGATGTGAATATGTAACTGAGTAACTAGATGGAGAAAACATAACTATAAATACTAATTCTCAGATGTCGCTATGTCTAGAGATACTGAAGGGATGCTTCCAGGCAGCTGAAATTTCATCACACAATGTGGGTAATCAGTAGAGAATAGATCTTTCGTTAGACTGTTTAGAAACACACTGGTTTCATGGTTTGGTTGAAAGACTAGCAGGGACCTCAGTACTTCATATTACCCTAGCAAACTTCATTTCCTATGTTCCCTTGCTTACTCTATACCCCAGCAGGACCCCATCCCACATAGAAAACCAACCGCTAGGGAATTGTTTTTATAAGTATTTTTTAGTATTATCATATTGTGTTTACAAACAGATAAGGGGTCGGGCAATGGTGGCACAGTGGCAGAGTTCTCGCCTGCCATGATGGAGACCCGGGTTCAATAACCAGTGCCTGCCCATGCAAACAAATAAACAAATAAGAAAGTTTTAACTTCCTATGTTTTTTAAAAAAATCAAGACTAAGTTAGACAACTTAGGTGAAGAAATACCTATTTCCCATGAGTACCATGCTGATTCAGTTTCCTTGAAAAAAAATCATCTAAGATGTATACCTTTTGACAACAATATTTTCACCTGAAAACTCTGTTAACTGTGTTCTTCACAGCACTACAAAAGTCAAGATTTCTTCTCAGTACTAATTCTCAATTATGTGAATTGTGCTAATTCCCCAGTCACGATATGAGAAACGTGCCATGGACATGAACTTATCAAAATCAGTTTTTTAAAATATATAATTTAACAAAATCCTAAACGAATTTCATTAGTGGTAAAATATAATTCTAATTTGATATTCCCCATATCACCACAAAGTATATATTCCCAGAAATTAGAATATTTCCCCTCCCCAACCAGTTCTTCCTCTAAAGACATCCTCTTCTGCAAGTAACAACTCCTGACATGAAACCATCTCCCATCTCTTCCTACCCATTCCTTACCTCCAACCTGTCCATTACCCCTGCCAACTGTCTCCAATATCTGTAACTTCATTTTCATTCCCACATGGTTATCTCAAGTTTGGGCTGGATTATTTCTATAGTCTCCTGGTTCCAGTTTCCCACCATCTATTCCACTCCACTCAGATTAAGTCTTTTTCAAACCAATGCTTCCACTATGTCACTGTTTAAGATCCTACAATAGTGCAATGCAACTGTGGCTCAGTGGCAGAATTCTCACCTGTCAGGCTGGAGACCCAGGTTGGATTCCCAGAGCTTGCCCATGCCAAAAAAAAAGATAAAAAGATCCTACAATAGTTCCTGTACAGAAAAGAATCAGCATAGCAAGCCTGAGCATGCTCTTCTTAAAAAGATCCATTGCAAGTTTGGCCCTTGGCTGGCATCTAGGAACTTGGAGCTCAGGAGTGCTCCCAGCACTCACGAGCTCATGGTGCCTAAACTATATAAATGACGTGACTTATGCTACACACCTGCTTTCCTTCTGGGAGTCTGGAATTTGGGCACGTGCTAAACAGCAGATGCCCAAGTGACCAGCCTCCAGTAAAAACTCTGGGCACTGGGTCTCTATGGAGCTTTCTAGGCAGACAGCACTTCACACATGTTGTCACAACTCATTGCTGGAGGAATTAAGTACATCCTGTGACTCAGCTGGAAGAGGACTCCTGGAAGCCTGTGCCTGGTTTCTCCTGGACTTTGCCCCAATAACCTCTCACCTTTGCAGATTATGTTTTGTATCCTTCTGCTGTAATAAATCATAGCCACAAGTATGACTACGGTATGCTGAGTGCTGGAACTCCCGGACATAGCTCTTAGGGTCTGTTGCAACATTTCTAGCCTCTCCTGACTAACTTGTAAAAACCCTCCACAACCTGCCCCTACCATTCCTTCCTCAAGCTCATTTCTTCTAGATACCAATGCCTGCCCACTTCTTCATTAGACCACCACTTGCGTTATACACAAAGCAGTTTGTAAGGGGCAAGTTCTCAGCCTAGACTCAAGAGACTGGTTTCTGGTCTTAGTTCCCTCTGCTCTATCTGCCATTTGCTATTGAATTCTGAGTAATTCACAAACTTTCTAGGTCATAATAACCTTACCTATAAACTATGAATCAACCTACAGGTACAAATAGTATCCAGGTGCAAGATTTTGATTTTGTATATCTTAAAATTTATTTATTGTTAAGATTAACAATAATATCTTAACAATTTGCTAGCAAAAGGCAGAGTCTATTAAAGTTCATTGTAAAGCAAAACAACTCTATTAACGGAAGCTTATTTTCTCTGTAACTTCCCCTGCAGAGGATCATTTGTGCAAAGTTCTGCAAAAATTTATGGATTCACTGAAATATGTGAGAAGTATTTCAGAATTAGGGATTCAAAGGAAAATATATGTTAAAAATGTATATATAATTTTATATATATGCGTGTGTGTGTGTGTATGTACATGCTTCAAAGGAAAATCTATGATTCTCAAAATATTGTACCATAAGGCACATCTCACAAATAATAGTGCAGTTTTTGAAAGTTACTGTTAGAAGAGAACAGAATTTTTAAAAATTAGCAACCAAGTCATTGGCAGGAAAGGAGTTGGGCTCCTGTCCATCAAAATCCCACATCCTTCAGGATGCGGCAGGTGACATGGATATAGGAGTTAGCCTCTTCTGAAACATTCAACCCTTTTTGCTAAAAACATCCCAAGATAAAAGGGTTCCAATGAGAGAAAAGCCTCCTGAAATAATGCTGTATACATACCTTGCTAATTAGTCACTCTTAACACCAAGAATTGTTGGAGTTCATTTCCCAAAGAACCAACAAAAGCCACTGAAGAACCCATATATCAGAATCTGGAGCCTGAATTGGGTTCCTGAGCTTGGTTTATGGGCAAGTTCATTCCCTTGAAGCTTGGGTACTGTGCTGGTTTGCAACTGTTGTGTACCCCCCAAAAGCCATATTCTTTAATCTTTATTCATATTGTTGAGTGGGATCTTTTTGGTGAAGTTGTTTCCATGGAGATGTGACCTGCCCAATTGTGGGTGGGACCTTTTGATTAGGTGGTTTCCATGGAGATTTGTCTCCATTCATTCAAGGTGAGTCACTTACTGGAGTCCTTTAAGAGGGAATCATTTTGGAAAAAACTTTAGAGCTGATAGAATCCACACAGCCAGAGACCTTAGGAGATGAAGAAAGAAAACACTCCCTGGGGAAGCTGTTTGAAACGAGAAGCCAGAGACCCCAGCAGATACCAGCCATGTGCCTTCCCAGCTGACAGAGGTGTTCTGGACCCACTGGCCTTTCTTGAATCAAGGTACCCTCCCTGGTCTGAGTTTGGACATCTTTTATAGCCTTAGAACTATAAACATACAACTTAGTAAATTCCCTTTTTAAAATCTGTTCCATTTCTGGTAAATTGCATTCTGGCAGCTTTAACAAACCAATGCAGGTACCATCCATGCTTCAGAGAAGTTGGGTTACCAGCTGATTTTACGACTACTTACACAACATACTCAAATTACATTCCACTATTCTTCTATGTCATTGTTAGCACAAAGGAAAACAAGCTACTGCTTGTGATTTCCAGAGTATGAGCATAAGCAAACGGCCTGTGGAGAGCATTCAAACTTTTCTTTTTAACCACTTCCTAAATCGAAGTTGCCATCAAACCAAAAACTGTTCCCAAATGCTTCAAATATATGTCCCTAGAGCAAAACATTGAATAAGGGTCTCTGACTAATCGGTGAGACCGCGTACAGAGAAGGACAAAAGGAAAGGTGAGATGACCTTGTAGCTAAACCTCATCTGTTCCCATTCCAGATGTCCCTTCTAATAACTGAAAACCAGAGCTTTCAACCAAGCGAAAAACTACAGAACAATTAGCATAGCAAATTCATGAGTGAACACAGAGTTTAAGAGGCAGCATGCATTAACAAGTAATTTTCATTTTTTCCTGATAGAATTTACATGGGGATTTGTTTAAATATTTACCAAATTCAAAGTTATCATCACTAAAAATGGTCAGTTCTCATAAGTATACATTAATGTTAGGAATAAAAACAAGTTACCTCCGAATCCTAAGAGGGACTTTGAACACAGATAGAGACAGATGAAAGATGGCATGCTGCTGCACTGCAGCAGTCTCAGAGCTCCTGCAGCACTGACATTCAGGCTGTCACTCCTCCAGGAATATTGTCAAAGAAACCCAGAAAGGAGATCCAGGCTGGTACAACTGTCTTACGGTCACATCCAGATATTCTCCTTGAAATCAACACTCAAAAATCAAGCCTGGAGCAGGAAGCAGTAACCACACAGCATTTTAGGGTGTCCTTCAGATTCTCCTAACAATCTTCCTGGTTCCCAGAGTGGCTTCTCTGCATGACTGTGCAGCATGTTCAAAACTGCTGTGGAAGGAGACCCAGCAGCAGGGAAACAGAAAAACTAAAGTGTCATAAGGCTACCGAAGACCCCTGCCTTCCAGGAATCATAGTAGAAGCTTTTGCTGGGTTTCCATTGCTCAGTTTAATTATGTATGTGGATAATGTCTGAATTCTTAATTTTCCCAATCGTTATAGTAAATACACATTTCAAGCACCTAGAGACAGGGCTGTTGACATCAGCAGGAAAACCAACCTGATCGTTATTTCTATTTTTACCAAGAACTGCATTGAAGCACTTCCCTTCTACTTTTTTGGCTTCCATTTCCTCCCAGGGAGTCTGAGTTCATTAAACTCGCTTTATTTCCTATGTACAATACCAGTAGGGCTACACTGGCCACACGGGAAAGGAGAAACTCTCCACTAAACAAACTGGGAAAATTCCAACAAAGCCTGTCCATTAACTAGAGGATCCAAAGGGGGTGGGACAGAGATGAGAGCAAGTTTTAGCATTTTTTATGGTCTACTATTCTATATGCTATTATTTACAGTTCCATATGTAAATGTTAGTTTAATCCTAAAATCAATAATATAAACAGTGTATTGGTAGCCCCATTTTCACAGATACAGGAAGGATCTCAAAGTGATTGAGTAACTTGTCACACATCTTTTACAAACCAATATGAAGCTCACAAACAACCCAATAGAAAAATGATCAAAAGATATAAATAGACATTTTATAACAGAAAAAACACTTATGTCCAATAAGCATGAGAACGGTGTTGCGCAACATTAGTAGTCAGAGAATTGTAAACGAAGACCCCAATGAAATAGCTGTCTTAGAGCCACCCAATCAGCAAATTAGAAAGTCAAGTGAGTCTAAGTGTTGGAGAGAAAGTGGGTCCACATTCAGGTGGGAGTGAAATTTGGGGCGACCCCTTTGGACTACAATTTAGTACCACCTCCTAATGTTTAACATTCACATAACCTTTGGCCCAGCAATTCTACTCCTACCCAAGAGAAATCTGTGTGCGTACGCTTGAGGAGATACGTTTAATAATGTCAAAACAGCTCTCTCCACAACAGTTATAACCTGGAAACATCCTAAATATACCAACAACTCCAGTTTGTTTTATACGTTAGAATATTAAACAATAGGGAAAAAAAACAAATGAACTAAAGCATTATCACAACAACATAGATGAATCTTCACAATAAAAAGTCCCACGAGATCATATGCAACATTATGTCCTTTTTAGAAAGTTAAAAAGAATCCATATAAAAATTTCCTTTTAAGAATACTTGCATTTCAGTGGCTAAGAGATTTCAAGTAGAGTCGAGAGGTTATTCTTTTGCATTGTATAGCTATCCGTTTTTAGTTTATGGTGCATTGGAGTGGCTAGAGAGAAGTACTTGAAACTGTTAAGCTGTGTTCCAGTAGCCTTGATTCTTGAATACAATTGCATAAAGATATAAGTTTTACAATGTGACTGTGTGATTGTGAAAACCTTGTATCTGATGCCCCTTTAATGCAGGGAATAGAC
>PVIY010015801.1:0-53036 GCA_004026745.1 Myrmecophaga tridactyla | reverse complement strand
GTTGCTTCTTGAGAATGACTCAATGCAAATTCTGGAATTAGAAATATAAATATCTGCAACTCTAATGTTATATATTATTTTAACCTTACCAGTGTTCCTCCTTGATTGAGATCAGGTTTGTCCTCATTCAATGTAATTAAGGGTTTGGTGTCTGTTTGGGTTTAGTCTGGGCATTCTCTGAGGAAATGTGAGAATATTTAAACCTTTTCAAAAGCAAGATCACTTCCAGACCAGAGACCAAGGTGAGCATGATTCTGCTATTTTCTGGAAGCAGAAGTTTATGGCTTTAATGTTTCACCCATGCCCATATACTTGGAGTCTGTGCTTGCTTCAGGGTTTAGAAGATCCCCCAAATGAGACACAGGGCAATTTAAGCATCTGGAAGCCAATAATGGAAACCTCCAATGGCTGAGAAAATGTGAACTGTTAAACACAAGCTACTCTAAAGGTCCAGAATAAATTGGATCAAGCGTCATAGAAGAACCTTAACACAAGGCCAAAAACCAATAAAACTCTAGGCAAGAGGAAGAAATTGGCCTTCAGACTTGTGCCAGTTTGAATCTGCCATGCACTCCAGAAAAGTCATGTCTTTTAATCGTCATTCAATGTTGCTACGTGGGATCATTTTGATTGTTTACATGGAGGTGTGACCCACCCAATTGTAGGTAGTAACTTTTGATTAGGTGGTTTCCATGGAGATGTGTCTCCACCCATTCAAGGTAGGTTGCTTACTAGAGTCCTTTAAAAGGAAAACAGTTTTGGAAAAAGCTTCAGAGCTAACAGAGCCCACATAACCAGAGACCTATGGAGATGCAGAAGGAAAACACCGCTGAGGAATCCTTATGAAATGAGAAGCTAGTAGACATTGCCCTGTGCTTTCCCAGATGCAGAGGCATCAGCCTTACTTGAGTGAAGGTAACCTCTTACTGGTGACTTAATTAGGATGTTTCATAGCCTTAGAACTATAAACTTGCAACTTCATTAATTCCCTTTTTAAAAGCTGTTCCACTTCTGGTATATTGCATTCCAGCAGCTTCAACACACTAAAACAAGAGTTAACACATCAACATATTCAGATGCCCTGACATCAGCAAAAACTCATAAGCCATACTAAGAAGCAAGGAAATATGGCTCAGTCAAGGGAACAAATTAAAACTTCAGAGGAGTAACAGAATTTGGAACAACTAATCAAACAAGTTCAAACAAATCTGCTAAATCAATTCAAGGAAATGAAGGAAAATATGGATATAGAGTAAAGGATATTAACCCTATAACTTTTTCTCTGAATCAGTTACAATTCCTTGGGATACAGGAAATCAAATTCCAAGTCTTTTAGGGAAAATACAACCTGAATAGAAAATAAAACAATTTAAAGAAAATGGTAAAAATATCAAATACTGAAATGGTGTTTCTCCACTGAGAATTAGAATATTTTAGAATGTATTTAAATTCTGAGCATACTTCTCACAAAAATGTATCACTTTGCCATGAAAGGGAGACTGATAACTCCAAATACTATTTTTCCTGTAATATTGGTATAAGTGGATTTTTTTCCCTGAAATCTATAAAGTAAATGAAAGATTTCAGAATGAGGCGACCTCTATTTATATTCCTGAGGTATCAGAAAATACAGCATGGCTATGAAGATGGAGATTAGAAAGCAGATTAAACATAGGGATCCAAATGATAAATAAACCTCTTGAAACAAATATCCAAAATCAAATGGATTAGTATTAAAAAAATTATCAGTGTTAGTATGTACCTAGATACGGATCAATACCTTATACTATGGAAAAAAATAAGTCTGAATCCATCCTTGAAACCTGTAACAATAATAATAATATTAAAAAGGGTAAGTTTATGTTTCCTGGTCCTACATCTCAGGATAAAAGAACTGGGACTTCATATTTTCTTGCCAAAGACCCATTAGATGGTTGTTCTGGTGTGCCAGTTTGATGGTGTTATTTACCCCAGAAAATCCATATTTTAATTGTGATTCAATGTTGTGAAGGCAGTCATTTTGTTTTAATCCTTATCCAATACTGTGGATGGAAATGTTTGATTAGATTATTTCCATGGAGATGTGGCACGCCCAATTGTGGGTGTGACCTTTTGGTTAGATGGAGATGTGACTCCACCCATTCCAGGTGGGTTTTGATTAATTTACTGGTGTCTTTTAAAAGAGGAAACATTTTGGAGAGGGCAGAACTGACACAGATACTAACACTTGGAGATCAGAGACACAGATGTTTGGAGATGCTTGGAGCCCAGCAGATGCCACCATGCAATATTAAGCAAGCCAGAAGGTGGACAGAGCCAAGGGTAGCCAAGAATTGAAAGCCAGCCCCAAGAAGCAAAGTGGGGAACTCCCATAGGAACAGAGGCTGAAAGCAATGAAGCCCAGGAGCAAGAGACCAACAGATGACAGCCATGTGACTTCCCACCTGACGGGGTGTACCAGACCCACCAGCCTTTCTTGAATTAAGATATCTTTCCCTGGATACCTTAGTTTGAACATTTGTATAGGCTTACAATTGTAAACTTGTAACTTATTAAATTCCCCTTTTTAAAAGTTGTTCCAGTTCTTGAATATTGCATTCTGACAGCTTACAAACTAATACACTTGGTAACAAGGTTTGTTGCCATTTAACTCCTAAACACCCTGCAATCTGAATTTCACTTCGCCGGTAAAACATTTGAAAAATAGATGGAAAGAGAAGAGAGAGATGGTTTAACAAAGCCAAGAGGGTGATTTCAGCCTTCCTCTTCACAGTTGCTTGTTGGTGGCATGTGAAGATTAGTGGATGGTGTCCGTGGAGGTGCAATTTGCCTGCTGACAACACACACTGCAGAGGAGTTGGGGCCCATCAGGACCCTCTGTTATGCTCAGCACATGAGTCCACTGGTATCTTGGGCACCCCAGCAAAATGTTCAGGGTCTAAAGAGAACAAACTGAATTTAAAAATCAATCATTGTTCATTGAAAAGCACAGATGTATAAAACACCTTTTAACACTTACAGAAAGGAACTTGGAACATGGATCTTCCTGGAACTCTCCAAAATACATTTGCAGTCACTATTAGATTTGGGTAGTGATGTTATACTTATATTTGCTATATAACTCTGATTGTTTTGAACACCAGGAGATGATCTATGGCTTGTGCTGTCTAGGAGGCTTTTGTTTGGGGCATATTGGCAAAATACACAATGGCAAAATACAGTTCAGTTGTACTAACTCTATACTGATAGAGAACCATATTCTATTTTCACTTTCCCATTGCCTTCTATTGCCGATCATTATGTTGAAATGTTTGACTTCTTTTAATAGAATAAATAGAAAGTTATTTTAATTGAAGTATATGAAACATTTAGTCCCCACAAACATTAACTACAATGGAAATTTATTACTCAATAATGCAAACAGAAGGTTTGAATAACTGATAAATATAAATGCAATTACCTTTTTTGACTCCTGATTAAAACTTGATTTTATGCTCAATACTTTGGCTAGCTATTCCTTCACAAGCTAGCCAAAATATAAAAAGATTTTTATATTTTTTTCAGATCCAAACAGTAATCATTGCTCATTGTAGAAAATATGAAGCATGCTACAAAAAAAAAAGCATGTAGCCTAAAATGGAAATGCTCTATTATCCCAACACTATTATCTCATAGTGAAAGAATAAATATCTGTCCTGGCTAAAAGAATGAAAATCAGTTTGGGCAGAGAATGAAAAATAACACCAGCCCATTAACCAGGCTCCAGGACTGATTCCAATAAAATCAGCTGCAGAGTTAATGGGAAGCCTGGTTTCTTCTTGGTCATGCAGCAGCTGTAAAATGCCATAGTGACCCCTTCCTTAAGTCTTTTTGAGTGATGACTGCTTTCTTACCAAAGGCATCCCTGGCCTTCTTTGCCTTCCAGGTTATATTGGGTTACTGCTGCTAACCTGCTCTCACTTTATGTCACCACCAATTCCTAGTTAATCCCTGCTTTTATTAATCCTGCCTCAGAAGCAGCCTCCAAGTCAGAATTGATCCTGATGTCCATAAACCCTCCTCAGAATCCTTCAGTGGGAAGCCAATTACACAAGACACCCACTTCATCCCCCTTATCCAGGGGCATTCCGCTTTCGCTCCTGGGTGCTCTCACTTGCTGCAACAAGACAATAATTCACGTTTTCACTCTTTTTATATGCAATGGCTTTCAGCCTGATCTCTTATAATGTATTAATGACTAAAAGTAGATGGTGAATGCAAGGGAGATTCTTAATTTCAATGTTAGGATTTTTTCTAGTCAAAAAGCAATCAGGGCGGTGCAATGGTGGCTCAGTGGCAGAATTCTTGCCTGCCATGATGGTGACTGGGTTCGATTCCTGGAGCCTGCCCATGCCAAAAGAAAAAAACAACTGTATTTGTTTTCTAAAAAAATATAGTGAGTATAGTCTTAACATTAAAATCTTAAAACAATAATGCAATATATGAGAAATATGTATTTCTCTAAATGAAAAAGCAAATAATTGTTATAAACAAAGCATTGGAAGAGAAGCATGACAGAGTGAGAAGACACAGTGTATAGAATCAGCCAAATCCGTATTTAATGTTATAAATATGCAACAGCATTAGTTATATAATTTTGGGGAAATTCATTTATCTTATTCTCAGTTTTCTTCCAGATAATATCTACCTCTCTGAGTAGTGTGAAAAGTAGAAAAAGTCTATATTCTAAGCAGCCAATTTATTGCCATTGAACCATTAGGCAACTGATAAATGGTAGATTTTATTTTTCCTATGGGTATAGCTATATAGGTTAGCACAAGATTAGTGATTAGTTATACACATCATGCACAAACATGTCTGCATGTACACATACACATAAACACTTAGATCCTGATTCTCTGTGAGATTACTAACTCAGCACAGACATAAACACATACATTCACATTTTATCTCTGGCATTTGGAACCTATTTCCCAGTTTTACAAAAGTGAGGTATCGTGAGATACCAGCTACATTAAAAAGCAGAGAGATGTGAAGTACCGAACTCTGTCACTTAGCTGTTGGACCTCACCTATATAATGAGGTAAACTATATGAAATGAGCCTGAAGTCCCAGCTGGTGCCTTGTTATGCCATAGTGCTTGAATCGCTATCTTTGGTCTGTTTGGCACTTGGAAACCTACACAAATTGAATAATTATTTCCCTTCAAGAACTCACCTTGCCATGATAGAAGTGATGACGGACAGCCCTGGGAGTTCTTGGGGAAATCAAAACCTCAACCAAGGGCTGGTGCCCTAAGGGTTCTTGACTCAGTCTCAGGAAAGAATTTCAGGACTAGTCAGTGTGTATTGCCAATTAGTTTAAAAAGCTCAGTGCCTGAGAACCCCGCGAGTTCTTGGCTGGATGCCGATGAGCTATGGGAATTCTCAGAGAGCCTGACCCGGAGATGATGCAGCAATGGTTCTTAATTCAGCCACAGGAAAAAATATTCGAGGACTATTCAGTGTGTACAGCCAAAGAATCCGAATAATAGCCAGTATGTACAGCTCAAAACTCTAATGCGCAGCGAAGTTACACGCTCAAAGATGAGCTCGGGCATTCTCGAAAGGAGGAGAAGCAGTCTGAGATAGGGGTCCTTGAATTATAAGGACTTGGAGGGGCCCCTCCACTTCTGGCTATCCTAATAAGGGATTGATGAGCTGCAGACTTCATTGGTTCTTTTCAGGTGCTGATCTGAGTGAGGGCTAGGGGTGTGTGTGTGTGTGTGTGTGTCTGGAACCGCCCCTTCCGTATGACAACTTCCGGAACCGCCCCTTCCGGACACCTGACCTCCGGAACTGATGAACTGCCCCTTTCAGACACCTGACTTCCGGGGAACCGCCCCTTCCGGATGTCACCTGACCTGCTTGCTTAAAAACTGCCCACGCCATCACCTAGGCGCAAACTCACCTCTTTCCATTTTCATTCGGTGAGCTGTGCTGGGGAGCATAGAAATAAACCCGCCCGCTTTAAACTTCCTGGTCTGCCGTCCTTCTTTCTCACCCTTTCGCCTCCTAAACCTTTCAGTGGGGTTGGTGGATGGAGGGTGGTAGGTGTATGAGTGACAAAAGGAACCTTTTGTTAATGGGTCTTAGGGTCACTTCCCGCTCCAACCTCCCCTATCTAACCTGCCTCAGAAGCATTATTTATTAGCTAGATATGAGTATACATTAATTATGTATCAATTATCTTTGTGGTCTTCATACTATTTTATTGTGTCTCAAAGTAAGTCAAGATTTAGTCACATATGAATATGTATGTTTTTTAGCATGTGTAGAGAAGAATCTGTTAATCTCTCAACATTGAAAATTCTTATTGTTAGGCTAATGCCACCCCACCTAAAGTATCCAACCCTTAGCAAGCATTCCTGGAAACTTCCCTCACTGATGAATTTCAGGAGGCTCCTTGCAAAAGCAAATCTACCCCAGCCCACATGGCAGTCACCTGAATGACCTTGCATCTCTCTCTGCAGCTGCATTACTGCTATAACTCCCCTTACCCAACATCCACCCTCTAGCAGTTACAACCCCAACCGCTGCAAGCTTGTGATAACTCCCTACTTAGCTTCTGGCTTCTAAACCAACCAACAAACACCTGCTAATTTCTTGCACCCCGGTTAGACAATGAAAATCCACCTTCCTTTCCCTATTGTCCCACCAACCATCTCATAAAAGCTGTATCCCTCCCCCTTTTCGGGGCTGTCCCCATCTCAGGCATCATCCTGACTGCACATAGCCTTGTAATAAAGCTCAAGTTCTGGTCTCTTCTCCTTCCTCCTGGTGAAGAAGCCTATCACTTATTTCACTCAATAACTGGTGTTTACCAAGGATTTTCTTGTTTCTTTTTGAATTTTAGCACTTTTTAAAGTGGGTATGTCTAAGAGAAGATATAATGTAACAATTATTTAGACATACTTCTACTTTGGTAACTGAGAAATTTAACTGGCGAAAAGGAGAGCTAAAATGAAGACACTGGAGATCAGACAAAGGTGGACTAGTTTTTTCAGATCAGTAAAGTGGTGACCTTGAAAGTCAATCTTTCCTATGTCATGATTTCCTAATGAAAGTTCTACATTGAAAGATATTTTTTATTCAATCCACAGAAGTCTTAGTTTTGCCTGCATAATGCACTAATTTAAGTAATGCCTAATATATGTGATAAGTGCAATGCTGCAGTTTGCCTGCAGACAATAGCATTTATCAATTCTCATCATTAAAAAAATTCCATAAGCATCATCATCCTCGTGGTTAATATTTGTTTAGCACTCACTATGCTCCAGTCAATATGACCACTGTGTATATATTTTCTTGACAAAACCACTTGACAACAACTCAGTGAAGAAGGTATAGGTCATCTTCATTTTACAGATATGGAATCAGATAGAGAACATTTACATAACTTGCCACTATTATCAGGGCTACTAAGTGATGGGATTTACCCAGTTGGGCACGAATCCAAAGCTTGTGTTTTTCCCACCTTGATATACTATTCTATCCCTCTCTGTTGACTTAATTCAAATTGATTTCATCTGTATTTTACCTGTTCTAGTTTTCTAGCTGCTGGAATGCAATACACCAGGAGTGGAATGGCTTTTTGAAAAAGGGAATTTAATAAGTTACAAGCTTACAGTTCTAAAGCCATCAAAATATACCAATTAAAGCAAGCCTACAGAAATGTCCTACCTAAGGCATCCAGGGAGAGATACCTTGATTGAAGAAGGCTGATGAAGTTCAGGATTTTTCTCTCAACTGGAAAGGCATACGGCGAACACAGCTTCTGTTAGCTTCCTCTCCAGGTTTCCTGCTTTATGAAGCAACCTGGGAGGTGTTTTCCTTCTTCATCTCCAAAAGTTGCTGGCTGGTGGACTCCCTGCTTTGTTGTTCTGCAGCATTCTCTGCTCTCTCAGAATCTCATGGCCTTCTCTCTTGCTGTTCTCTAACTTTTTCCAAAGTACTTCTTTTAAAGGATTCCAGTAAAACCAGTCAAGACCCACCTGGAATGGGTAAAGACACATCTCCACCTAATCAAGTTTAATACCCACACCTGATTGAGTCACATCTCCATAGAGATAAGCTAATTGAAGTTTCCAACATACCGTACTCAATAGGGGTTAGAAGAAACTGTTGCCTCTACGAGGTTGATTAGGATTAAAACATGGCTTTTGTAGGATATATAAACCTATTTCAACCTGTCACATTAGCCTAAAGAAATTTCTCAGAATTTATGGCCTGGAAGTGGGGTTTGGAAATCTACCGTTACCATGTTATCTTGCTGGTAAGTCTACCTCATTTTTCTCATAGCATACTCTTAGACTAACAACATATTTATTTGCATAAGTATTTTGCTTCTTCTAGTGGAGTGCAAACTACTTTGAGCAGAGACCAAATGTTAGTCATACGAATTCACTATCATCTAGCAAGATGACTTGAACAAAAAGGTGTTTACTGGAAATTTGTTTCTATTTATTCATACAAATTGATTTAAATTCCAATAATGGATGCATCTTGGTAAATCTGAGATTTTTACCTAAATTGAGGACATTATGAATATACAAAACCCTAAGCTAAATAATGTAGCTTGGCAACATTCATTTTCCTTCAAGAACAGGCCTCTAAATGGGATGTTAGGAAATCACAAATACCTGCTAAATGGCCATCCCCCAGACTTCACCTACCCCCTCCTCCTTCTCTGGAGAAGTCACCAATACTTGCTAAGCTGCCATCCTCCCGCCTTCTCCTTCTCCTACTTCCTTTTCTCTTGTGTGTCATTTCACAACCTGGGGGAGATGTGAAGTCTAATGAAAAGGTCTGGCCAGACCTTCAGCCTGAATCTGGGAACAAGCAGCCCAAGATGTGTATCAGATCAGGACGTCTCTGTAGTAAGGCCCCTCTCCACCCCCCAGGTGGGTAACAACCACAAAATACAGATTTGTTTTTCTTCTCTGGTGTGGAGTGGGGTGTGCAAAGCTGTCATCTATTGATCCTGACCTGGGGCAGCTTTTGACCACCTGGGAGACTGGCTGCTGTAGGACCCCTTTCTGTGCCCTTTTGGATGCTTTGGGCTGTGTAAATGACAAAGATATCATTTGCCCTTTCTGGACTCTGTTCTATTCAAGTAACAAAAGGATCATTTGTTGAAAGCTTCTGTTGTGGCTTGAACCTGTGTTCCCAACATGCACAGTTGTAGTAACTCACTCCACATAGAGTGGATGGAACTTGCAAGTAAACAGACGTAAAACATTAGACTATCTTACAGCCTTTTTTGAAGTAAAGCCCAGAAACTGACAGTGAGTTGGCGTCAATGAAACTATTCGGCTTTTTATAGAATATATTAACATTTTTTTCTGATAAGACTCATAGTGATCCGTTGTTCTTACATATTTCCTAGAAAAATAAAGAACAAAGTCACTGGTGATTTTGCCAAGACAGTTTGCTAGTCTTTGAAAGAACTACAGCTTAGGAGTGATAAGCCAGTGCAAAGAATGGAATGAATATACAACCTTGGCTTAAAAATGTGACAAATTCTAAAATCCATTATGATACAGAAGTTTTCCCTTCATATATTCACTTAAATATGAAATGACTTTACAGACAATAGACACAAACAATTTGAAACACAGGACTGGAAAAACATCAGTTAACATAATTTTCTTATTTTGAGATGGAAAAAAGATCCATGGAATCCAAATGACTGACTCAAGATTATATAGCTAATTATTGACAGAAATAGCACAATAAATCACAACTTCTGACCTCAAATTCCCTATGCTTTTTGCCCTACCACACTAAATATAAAAGCTTTTGAAATAAATTGCTTTTTATTGTAGTTTTGCTTGACTTTTCCTTTAATACATTTTAACTATAAAGTCCGTCAGAGGAGTATTCTAATTTTGTGGATAACTACTGGATTTTTCTATCATTTTAAATACTTCTTGGAAATGTAGAATTCATCCTGGGTTTTACTATCTAGGTTTTTCTTTGTAAACTCGCTAAAGCTTTTAGTTATAGTTAGGATGCCTTGCATTTTGGTAATACTTTAGGCTTTGGCATCGGAGGTGAGGAGCTTCTGAAATCCACCTTATGTTGGGGGGCCAATATGATTTTTTTCTTCAAAACCGCAACTGGGAACAAGCAGTTACTCCCCCCTTAAAAGTATCCAGACGCTTACCATTGCAGTAAAAACACATCCCTAACTCTGTGAAGGCCTGGCATGAGTGGGTGCTGCTCTCTCATTACTTTATTGCTTACCCTTTCTGCCTACCAGCTTCACTGACCCTCTTTCTGTCCATTAAGTACATCAAGCCTCTCCCTACTTAAGGGCCACTGCACATACTATTCCCTTTGCTTGGAACACTGCCGCTATGAATGTAAGGATTCCGCTCTTTGCCTAGTTAAATGGTATTTATCTTCTGGATTTCAACTCATACAGAAGCTTTCTCTGGCCCCACACCAGGTCCTGTTCCCCTGTTATTTGTCCACAGCCTCATAAACCTTCCCTTAATGACACCCTTCTCAGCGTAATTTTCCTTTGATTTCTGTGATCATTTTCTTAGTTTCTTTTCATCCCCCCAAAAGCTCCAGGACCACAGTGACTATGTCTATATTTTATCATATATTACTGTGTAAGTGCCACCCTAAAGCTTAGTTTGCTGAGGACAGCAATTTATTATTTCTCTCAGCTGATGGGCTTAAATGGAGAATTTAAACTTTAGATCCTTCATAGAGTTGAAGTTAGATTGCAACTGAGGTAGGGTGCATCTAAAGACTTCTTCACACTGTCTGGTACTGAGGCTGGTCTCTCCTTCTCTCTCCTCGCCTGGCCTCTCCATGCAGCTGGCTTTGGGCTGCCCCATCGATGGCAGCCTGAGGAGCGTTAGACTTTTTGCATGGTGGCCTCAGGACTCCAAAAGCGAATATGCCAAGAAACAGGAAGTGGAAGACACCGTATTTTAAATTCTGGGCCTGGAATCTGGCACCACATCACATCTGCCATATTCCATTAGCCAAAAGAAAACACAGATCCCACCCAGATTTCAGGAAGGGGAAACCGAGTCCTCCCAAAGGGGGATATAATATTGGGAGGGAAGAAACCGATGGTATTGTCTCAGGGGCCAGCTACCACAATCTGTTTCAGCTTGTTATTTTATCATAGTACCTAGCACAGTGCCTGGCTTGTAGTAGGCACTCAATGAGTATTTGTTTAATAAATTAGTGAATGAAGGAGAAAGCTGAATATTAGTTAGGTGAACTGTACACTATCTGACACCCAGTAGATGGTGAGGATGAATACATGTCTTTTTACTCTAAGTCTAGCGCTATTTCCCAAACATCACACACACAGTAAAGCGGCCAGTGACATGTGTTCACAGATATTCTGGTGAGATAAAGGAATGTGTGAGATTACCATTAAACTGCCCAACACAAGAAGAGACTAGAAACAGCCTGGAGACAGTAACATCTCAGAGAACATTCAGTACAATCCTGATTCATCAACTTCTTTTTTTTTCATTTTTCCAAATTAAGACTATAATCAGTATCCTCAAATTCCTCTAAATGTTTTTCCCTTCAAAGAGCATTGATGAAATATTTTCAATAATATATTTCAATTCTTCAGATTGATGCTGTAAGTGGAAGCATTATTCTCAGCCAGTCAAAACAGAAGGATTTGCTGCTCACTCCTGAGTTTGTATAGTCAGTCATAAATAAACCCTAACTCCACACAGTAGGAGAGCATATAATACACTGCTCTTTTATTAGATAGGTGAGCTTAAGAGCTGCATTTGCAGCTTTTTCCTATGCTTTCAAAATCGGGGTATGGGAAACCTTTCCAAAAAACATGCTTTTGAAAGATTTCTAGCCTAATTGGCAAAAGCATTTCATTTGTGAAGGTTTCAGCTTCATGAACATTTAACTAAACCAAATTTACTCCCAGGAGATTGTCTCATTGCCAATAAGCGCTCATTTTTGCTATCTTGTCTTTTTTGATATTGTTGGGGGGGTGATATAAGTCTTGAAATAGGTGGCCTTATGTAAACAGTGCCTGTAAATCACCACACCTGACACCTTAAAACATCCTCTGATTAATCATCCCAGAATTCTTTACAAGAGGTGGATGTTCTCCATGAATAGCAGATCTACATGGGAATATAGAGCTGGAAAATCTGCTCTAGTTTGTTCAAGTAGAGACTTGCTGTTCTAAGCATGGAGTGAGGCAAATTTTAAGGAAGACCTTTATGTTTACTGAAAGTGTGCAGGTTGCACCCGGAATAGAGGACAAAGCCTGGTGTCCCCAATTGAGATGACAAAGACCAATGAGATCAGTGTTAGCTCCAGTATATTTGCAGATGACTCAACTTCCCTAATTCACAACCCAGCTTTGCTCCAGGGAACAACCTATCAAATCTCAGAATTAGATTCTTTTATGGAAAAGAGGTAACTCGAGGACATTGAATTGTCTTCTATTGGCTAAAGAAAGAGATATGGGAGGATAATTTCCATGAGATAGTAGAATACATAGATTAAGTGACCCTTATTGAACTTGAAAGGAGTTACAGGTTTTCAGTGGCTGTCTCAGATATTCCTAATATTTGTGGTTGAGCAAATAGTTTTCTTCAGGCATTCTGCTGACCAGCACAAATGGTAGTCTTCAGTTAAATTTTTTATTTTGCATTTATATAGAAAGAAGGGAGAAGAAAAGAATCAATGCTCCAATTGTTTATGAGGAAAAGCTTTTGATTAATCTGATGTAAACTTCAATATTCAGTTTTATATGTCTTTTTAAAATGCAGATATTGCTAAGGAGATTTCTTGTGTTCTGTGATAAAGAGACAGGCACCAAGGAAATTATCTCCAGTGAGAAAAGAAGGATCAGCTTTATGAAAAGCCAAAAAAAGATGCAAAAGCCCTGCTGAATTTTTTTTTTTTTAAGTAATTGATTGCAAGACTGGAATCCTCAGTGAGCAGCTTTGCCAGGTCTACTAAAGGGCTGCCCCAAATGTGGGATAATATGAGCAACTGGTCTGAATGCAGAACTTAAAGTGATTGTAACACTTTTGCAAGTCTATGAAAAGTTTATACAAAGTCTTTAAATACAGGAGCTTTGGACTCCTGGAATTTTGTCATTGTGAGTTGCCGCACTCTTCTGTGCTTCAAGTCCTACCCAAGTCCCTGTGGGAAACTCATCTTCTATTGAGAAAGTCATCCTCCAGAATCAATGCCCTCCTTGAACTACGCTTGCGAGTAACAGTGGCTTCATTTAGGGATGGTGGTTTCTCAGCGCTAGCCCCTTAATCAGGAACCCAAACGTTCAGATCAAGGCACAAGAACCATGCCCTGTGCTCAGAGTTTCTTCTTCCTTCTTTCCTAGGAAAGGTGGTGTCTATTTGATTTTGAATGGAAATCAAATAACTTTTTCCAGAGGTTTTATTTATAAAGAATATATTAATAATAGTCTTAATGTGAGTTGAAGACCCTTTGTAGTATCATAAAATTATTAAATCCATAAGTTACTAATAAATTTTTTGAATAACTTTTTCTCCCGGTCCATGTCCCTCAGTATTTTTTAGAGAAATGATTCAGAAAAAGAGAGAAAATAAGTGAATGTGTGTGTGTGTCAGTGTGTGTTATAGTGGGGAGAGGCAGAGTGAGATAGAAACAAGAAAGACTTGTATTTCTGACTGGGGTTTTTCTGATAATTTTATGTTAAACAGTTGAATCCTCACTGCTTTTATTTCCTTACCTTTTTCTCCAAAGATCTTGTTTCTATCCAAGAACCAACGACAGCACATTATTTCAATCTAGACCCTGTGCTTGTTCAAGTGGCATTCCTTTCGGGAGACACATGACCTTGTTAAGTACATGTGTGGTTTTGTTATCTTCTCAGAGTTTGAATTCGACTAATATGTATATTCCCTTTTATGCCTACCAGAGTCCCTGGCAATAGTTGGTACTCAGTTGCCACTTCTTTCATTTATTGAGACAACGAATATTTACTGAGCACCTAGTATATGCTCACTGTTATGATGGCGCCGAAGACTGCAGTGTGAATGAGAGTCAAAGGTAAAAACTTTTAGAGTCTATATAATCAGATCATTAATTGTGTTTTAGATTTAAAATCAAACATTTTTTAATCACTTTGTAAATTTGTTTTATATATACTATTTCTTGTGATACTTACAATGACCTTGTGATCCAAGTAGAACAGCTATCTTTTCCCATTTTATGGATGAGGAAAGAAAGATTCAGAGAGTAATTTTAATGGTGATACCAGAACTAGAAGCAAGATTTAGTTTTTAGTTTTAAAAATTCTTAATATTAATCGTTTTAATTACCAGGAGAGATAATTGTATTATATAGAAAGATTTCATCAGGAATATGACACATTGTTAAAGGAATGATTTTAAAGTAACTTTTTTTTATTCTAAAGGTAAAATAATCATAAAAATTCATGAAAGTGAAATTTTAACATAAACATATTCCATGTATCTTTAAAACCATATTCTATATTTTTAGCTTTTAAAATTATCTTTATTGAGATATAATACACACGTATCTTTTAAAGGGTACAGTTTACCCTTCCAGAAAATCGACTAGTTCCATCTCCCTATCTCATATTATTGACAGCCCCTTCCAACATGAAAAAGTTAGAATGGGCATAGCCCAAATACCCCTAAAGTGTGGGAGAAAGATCAAAGGTGATGGTGGAGTTATATAGAGAAGGTAGGGTTTAACAAATAAGTATGATTGCTGAATCATTATACTGATATTTCTTTTAGCTTCCAGGAGCTTAGAGCACCTAGAAATAAAAGCCTAAAATCATGGAATTATAACCCATACCAAACTCTGAAATCTGTTCTACAACTAATTGTTGCGATGTACTTTGAAATTTATCACTTTTATGTATGTATGTTATTTAAAGAGATGGAGTATAACAGAGAAGATAGGATTTAACAAATGAATATGACTGCTAAATCATTATATTGATATTTCTGTTGGTCTCCGGTGTCTTGGAGCAGCTAGAAGAAAAAACAAAAAATTGTGGAACTGTAACCCATACCAAACTTTAAAATCTGTTCTATAAGTACTTGTTAAAATGTTCTTGGAAATTTATTGCTTTTTTGTAAATACGTTATATTTCACAATTTAAAAAATGTTAAAAAAATTGTTATCTGAATAAGAGATAAAAGAGTTTACAGGCAAAAAGCAAGGTAAAAAAGCATTACAGAACTGTGGTTGGCAGTTAATAAAAATATTATGTCCTTTATAAAAGGGTACAGTTCAATGAGCTTTGACAAATCTGTACACTCATATAACCACTTCTCAAATCAAGGTATAAAATATTGAAACCAGATTTTACTCTCTGAGTTTTCCCTCTATACCCTCTTGGACTTGAACTCAAGCCTTGAAGGTAGGTTATAGAAACCGCATGGAGCCAGGGTGTGTGCATGAAAACTGACTCCATGTAGCCAGGTGACTCAGTTCCACTCTGACCCTTTCCTTTCAGATCGTCCCCTCCCACCACTCCCAAAGTCCAGTGTGGTGGATGACAAGACGAAGTGATCTAGTGGAAGAGCAAGACACCATTTTTATACTTCATGTTTTCAGACAAGCGAAGTCTTTTTTATTCTTCCTAAGCTCATGTCTTCCTCTTGTTCCCTTAGCCTTTTTTCCTCACTTCCTCATTCTTCCATACACTGTCAATCAGGCAAAACTCCCCTTTCATCCGAATCACTTCCAGTTATCCATTGATTAAATGAAAGTGAGAATTCTCATTTTTATCTTTTTCTATTCAGAGATACAGGTAAGAGACAATGTCAGAAAGGAAACCATGGGTAATTTAGGTGCTAATTCTGCTAAACATAAAAGAAAGTATACTTGTCAGCAGTAGAACATAACTGCTGATCTACCATTAGGAAGCTGTTCTGCAAATTATTTCTCTGTGAAATTGAGAATTATAGTCCTTTACGTGAGATGTCAAATGAAAGTAGTGTACGAGTCATATTGGATGACTCACAAAGGAAAATTCCCCCTGAAAACCAAGGGAAGTCAACCAGGAAAAATGGTTTTTCTATAATAGTAGTATTTGTCACTGAAGGAAGCAGTATGGAAGTGCTAAATTTCCTTCTCTCTGTTGGAAAATATGATCTTTCTGCTACTGAAAACATGCAGAACTGATTTTGGATGAAAAGCAAATGGTGAAAGCAAAATGACTCTGAGCGCATTTGCAACACAGTATATGAAGTGGTTTTTATTTACTTTTAAGCTAGGTGTGGGAAATTCACATGGGAAGCAAGAAAACAAAAAGCATTTTTTGCTCCTTTATAAAATATACTAAGCACACCAAAGGGATATTTCCAAAGATGTGTCAAGCCATGGACTGAGCAATTTGAAAGAGAATAAGCAACTAAAAATAGCAGAAGCAACTTGCTGCATTTAAGGAGACATTATAATGTGTTCTGCAAATACCTCTGAGGCAGTAGAAATGAAGGGCTCTTTGAAAATTGATCACCCAGACTTGAAAATAGAACTCCCTCCCCCTGCGCCACCAATTATTTGGATGAGATATATTCCAAAGAGATATATTCAACTTACCCTTTGCAAGCAATGTGGTAGGCTTAACACATCGCTGATAGTTTTCATTTTTAGATGTAGCATAGGAAAAATAGATGCATATTTTGAGAAGTCTAAGAAGAAATATTATTAATGGAAGAAAAAGAATGTATATAGTTGGAAATGAGCAATGTATCTTTGTTTTATTGTTTTTAGTATGTTCTCTCCTACCTTTCTAATTTCAAAAACCCAAATGTTTGTGGATAGTTTTAACAAAACAGCTCTGTGAGTCGATGTGAGCGCCCAGCCTATCCAAAGTGTTAATTACTGGGTACTGAAGTTTATATTGGCCAGCCCTTCCTTAGTTCTGGCTGATGGCTCCATCTTTTTTGATAGTATCTTGTATATAGGAGTGTTCAACAATTTATATAATTAGATGTGTTTTCCCATATTAGCTTGCTCTCCTAGCCTTTACTCAGTCTTTACGAAAATATTTTGCAAAATTTCTCTTTTTTTCTGTAAATGTACAATTCCTTTTCCATCTACTTTGGTACCTATGTTAGTTTGCAAGCTGATGGAATGTGATATACCAGAACTGGAATGGCTTTTATAAAGGGAAATTTAATAAGTTACAAGTTTACAGTTCTAATGAAGTGAAAGTGTTCAATTTAAGGCACGAACGAGAGGTTATCTTTACTCAAGAAAGGCCAATTTTTCTGGAGCACTCCTATCAGCTGGGAAGTCACGTGGCTGGCATCTGCTGGTCCCTTGCTCTTAGGCTCTATTGCTTTCAGCCTCTGTTCCTATGGGGGTTCTTTACTTTGCTCCTCTGGGACTGGCTTTATCTCTTGGCTTCCCTTAGCTGTCTCCAAGTTTTGGCTTGCTTACCATCTCATAGCCATGTCTGCTGGGCTCCAAGAATCTCCAAACATCACTGTCTCTGTTCTCTGAAGCAACCATTCTCCAAGTGCCTATATCTGCTCTGTCAGTCCTAAAGCTTCTGTCCTTTCTGTCATTTTACCAAAATATTTGCCCTTTCAGACACTCTAGTAATCTAATCAAGGCCCACCTGGAATAGGTGGAGTCACATCTCCCTCTAATCAAAAGTTACACTAATCCTTAAAAACATCTAGGGCAGTATATAAGATTCTACAAAGGTTCCATGCACAAGGGTAACTTTCCAGAAACCTACATTCTCCAGATGGGTTCCTAGACCAGATAAGTCCTGACAGCTAGAGGAACTAGCCTCTCCAGAACATCAACTAGTTCCATCCCCCTATCCCATATTATCAATACCCACCTCCACGAAAAAGTTAGAATGGGCAGAGCCCAAATACACCTAAAGAGTGGGATAGAAAGATCAAAGGCAATGGTGGAGTTATACAGAGAAGGTAGGTGTGGTAGTTAGAGTCAGTTGTCAACTTGGCCAGGTGAAGGCACCTAGTTTTGTTGCTATGGATATGAGCCATGGTACGTGAACCTCATCTGTTGCTGATTACATCTGCAGTCGGCTAGGAGGCGTGCCTACTGCAATGAATGATGTTTGACTTAATCGGCTGGTGCTTAAATGAGAGAGCTCAACGTAGCACAGCCCAAGCAGCTCAGCATACCTCATCTCAGCACTCGCAGATCAGCACAGGCCTTTGGAGATACAGAAACAAATCACCTTGGGGAAAGTTGTTGGAACCCAGAGGCCTGGAGAAAAGGCCAGCAGAGATTACCCTGTGCCTTTCCACATAAGAAAGAACTTCAGTTGAAAGTTAGCTGCCTTTCCTCTGAAGAACTAACGAAATAAATCCCCTTTTATTAAAAGCCAATCTGTCTCTGGTATGTTGCATTCCAGCAGCTAGCAAACTAGAACAGTAGGGTTTAACAAATGAGTATGATTGTTCAATCATTATATTGATTTTGCCTTTAGTCTCCAGTATTTTAGAGCAGCTAGAAGTAAAAACATAAAATTGAGGAATTGTAACCCATACCAAACCCTGAAAGCTGTTCTACAATGAATTGTTGCCATGTGCTTTGAAATTTATTTGCTTTTTTTGTATGTATGTTATTTTTCACAAAAAAAGAAAAAAAAGTAAATTGTGATGATAAAAAAAATATTCCTTCTAGTCTTCAATGTTCTGGAGCAGCTAGAAGGAAAAAATCTGAGATGATGGAATGGTAGCCCATGACAAACTCACGATCTGTCTTATAACTATTTATTGAAGAGTGCTTTGAAAATTGTTGCTTTTTTCTTTCTTTGCTTTGAATATATGCAATATTATATAATCAAAAAGTTAGAAAACAAACAAAAAACATTATGTTGGTCAACGCTGCAGCCACCATGGCCTGTGCGTCTCAGGGTATCTACTAGCTGTTGCTGCAGGTAGAGAAGCGTGGAGATGGCCGACGAGGCTCGAAAGCAAAAGAACCCGAGGCTGAAGCAAGTCAAAGAAGCATTTGAGGCTGAAATTGAAAAGCTCCCCCTGCAAGCAGAGAAAGGGTTCAAGGCCAAGGAAGCGGTGGCTCTGGGATCCCACTGCAGTTGTACACGGATGCGGAGATGTTAGCCCAGGAGGAGATGACCATCCCCCAGACCTGTTTCCACAGAATGAGGAGAAGTCCTGGTAACTTTTTTGGCCTTTGTCTGTGACACGCGGTCAGAAATCCGTGAGCCCATGAGCACTACTGCAGAAATGGACAGGGGAGAAGGAGGTCCTGTTCCAAGGACTGGCATTTTTGATGCCCTCAAATGAAATATGAAGCTTTAGCAAAGCTAGAATTATATTCTTGTGGAAATACTAAATTATTTCTGTATGTTATGTAGTAGTCCATTTCACTTTTTGGAGAGTAACAAATCTAGATTCTTTGTACAGACTTAGAGCTTATCCAAAGATTTCATCTTTTTACCTCATAGTTCTTAAAAATTTAATGAGTGTATGTTGCCTGTTTTCCTATGTCATTTAGCTCAAGCTACATAATTGGGGCAATATTGACTTTTTCTTTCTTAAATCTAGTACCATAAGATATTTATTTGAAGAAAGAAAAGGGTTAAATATATCATTCCCTCAAGGCTTCCTTAAAGTTCTGGAGTTTTACCTATACAAAGGTGTAAATAGTCATTTGTAACCCATGTGAAGCAGCAGCCAGCCTTAAAGTAGTCCTTTCTGGCTAAGAGTTAAAGAAACAAATACTAAAATAATTGTTTGGGCTGCTTTTAGTGTCTCAACAAAAATTACTAGATAGAATTCATGAACTTGTCACGTTGTTTGTTATACTGATCATCATTTAAAAGTAGACTATTTGTCAAGCAAAAACAAACAAAACAAAACAAAAAAAAACATTATGCTAGTGAAAGAAACCAGACACAAAGTCCTGTGTATTGTATGGTTATATTCATATAAATTTAAATATAAAAAAAATTAGAGAGGCAGAATTAGATTAGTGGTTATGTAGGGCTGGGAAAGGATAGAGGGATTAAGTGGTGCCTGCTAAGGGGTATGGGTTTTTCTTTTTGGGGTAATGAAAATGTCCTAAAATTGATTGTGGTAATGAATGCACATTCTGTGATTATAATATAGGCCATTAATTGTATACTTTGGATGTATAGTGTGGTATGTGAAGATATCTCAATAAAGTTGCTTTAAAAATTTTTTTAAATTTTCGTGGAAAAAAAAAAGTCACACCCACAATTGGGTGAGTCACATCTCTGTGGAGATAATCTAATCAAAATCTTCCACATACAGTGTTGGATCAGGTTTAAAAGAAATGGTTGTTCCCACAATATTGGATCAGGATTAAAACACGCTTTTCTAGGGTACATACTTTCAAACCAGTACAGTACACTCGATGACTAACTCACCTATTTCACAGAAAAAAAGAGAAATGGGAAACGGGAGTTCCCTCCATTCCTACCTAAAAAACTCAAGTCAGCCACATCCATCCGACAGCCACTCCCAGGCCTGCTGCTACTGGAGACCCCTCCCTTCTCTCCTTTGAGCATCTAAGAGCTCACTCCAAGGCTTGCTAAAAGTGCAAACTACTCAGAGACTTTCACCTCCACCTGCCCTATACAAAGAACTAACCAGTAGAAAATACACAGCCTGTTGAATGGGCAAGAAAAGCACTGAGTGAAACTGGTATAAAAGGTAAATGAGGGAAAATTAAAATAAATTGCGTCAATTTATTTGGCCAATAAGGATTTGCCAATCTGGGTAGCACCAAAATGAAAATGCTAAGCAGCTCCACGGAGGGAATGGAAAGGGGAAACTTTAATACTTTTAAATTTCATTAATGCATTTTTTAGAAAGGAAGAAAAATCATAAAGCTCCATATTAGTGTGTTGCAATAGTGAATAACAATATTATAGTTTCTGTTTTCTGAAAAATTAATAAGTGGTGAAATTGTTCTTTGTACGCTCTTGCTCATAACTGATTGTCATGTTTTATTAATTTTGATGATGAAATTTTCTTTCACATGTAGCAACAGATCTATAAATACTTAGCACAAGTCTTAAACATAATGATAAATTTGGCAGAAATTCGTGAAATTCTCATTTCATAATAAATTACAGATATTGTGATACTTTTGTCTTTATTTCTTTAGGGCCAATTCCAGAGGCAATAAAATATCTCTGTAGTTGAGGTATTTACAGTAAAATATCTTCACCAGAAAATTCACCATACATTTCTGTTCTCTTTTGAAGAAACGTTAAAGTTTTTTCTTCTGTAAAAATCATAGAAAATGCCTTAATGACTGAGTACATGGACATTATTTGATTCATTGATTTCGAGCAAGTGTCCATACATTGTTTGAATTCAATTCTGGCTGTTCAAAAATTTGTGTCTGTTAGACATATAAAATTTCACACCAGAAAAAAAAATACATCAGAAAATAAACTGCATGCTGCAATCACTGTTTATTCTGCGTCTCCTATTTAAACTCAAGAACACATGGAGTTTGGAGATATAAGCTCTGCCTAATCGAGATTGAACAATTCCATACCTTTACTGAAATGAAGATTTGCATAGCAGAGGCTGGGTGTGTTGGAGTCGACACTACACCTGAGAGCTCCCCAAATTAGCCTCCATGTAGAATACTATATTTGTTAAATGGCAAATAAACAAGACGTTGGTCATTTAATATTTGTATATATGCTCTTAAAACTCAACAGTAAGAAGTTTAGCCATAACAATAGTTTTTATTTGAAAAAGAGTATTTTATCACTGACATAGCTTAGAAATTGCCTGTTCATGGTGATAGTAGAAAGCAAATTGAACTTTGATCAGTTTTATTTTTGCCTCTTGAGTGGCCATGCTGCCATGCTGCCAAGCTGAACGTGTTCTACTGCCTCTGCCCTGGGCAGACCCCCATGGCAGGCTAGGCTTGAGCTGAGGATGGGTAGAAGCTTTGTTCTACATGGGAAAAGGAAAGTTTTATTTAGGTAAATGCATTTTTAAAAATAGTAAACTAAACTGTATTTTAGGAAGTACAGAGTTCTCATATATCACCTCATGCCCTGCTCCCCACAGAAGTTTCCCACATTATTAACATTCAGGTTAACTCTTTGTGTGTCCTGTTCTGTAGGTTTTGACAAATGTGTAGTCATGTGGCCTCCATTATGGTATCATACAGATTCCTTTCATTGCCCTAAAAATTCCTGTGCTCCATCTCTTCATTTCTTCCCTGTGCCATCCCACATTCCCCCACCCCCAAACCACTGTTCTTTTCACTGTCCTATAGTTTTACCTTTTCCACGATGTCACATAATTGGAATCATAATATATGTAGTTTTTTCAAAGTGGACTCTTTCACTTAGCAATTTACATTTAAAGTTTTGTGTTTCTTGTGTGTGTCTTCAAAGCTCATTTCCTTTTATTACCGAATCATATTCTATTGGATATGCCACAGTCTGTTTATCCATTCACCTATGAAAGAACATATTGATTGCTTCCAAGTTTGGGCAAATATATATAAATAAATAGACATTTTAGGGTTGAAATTTAGTGCTACATTTGAAATGAGATTATTATAACTTAAAGTGATCAGAAAGCTATAGGATCTGCCTGGTGTGTCGTCAGGAGGTGGAAAAAAAAAGATACAACAGAGTAGGGTTACAGGCAGTGACTGGAACAAAAAAGGAGGGCTTCTTTTTTTAAAGAAATATTTTTTCCATCCTTCCTCACCATACTCTGTGTTCCAAGGGGGCTGACCCAAATACTACCTTATTGGGATGCCCTCTCCCTGCCTTATATTCAGTCCAGCCAGTGGGAGATGCTGGCAAGAGTTCAGTGTGCAGAAGGGAAGAGAGATGGAGTTTATCTTCTTCCCGGGGTGGATTTCTCTCTCTCACTACAGCACATGGGGTTTCTGTCCTTGGCTCCTCCTTAGACCTAGGGATGCTAAGAGTTTCCTGCTGTTGCATCTGCCTGAGAAGCTCAACATTCCTTGTTGGTTTCCATAACTTTGCCTATAACTCTGTTAATATCCCATTCATTAAGTTCAGGTCACAATTGCATCTGAAAGTATCTTCAGTCTCCTGGTGGGATTCTTACTATTGCAATATCTTTTCCTCCTTTTTGATAATCCCTCAGTAAGGACCTGTCCTGCCTGCCTATAAAAGCTCCCCAGAACATCTGTTCTGTCTGCCCCTCAAAAGCTATCTCTGCTACATTTGGGACTGGGTTCTTAATCAAGATAAACTCTTTGAACATCAGTTTTCTCATTTACCCAATGAGAAAAGCAATGTGTGTCTAATAACAATAATTAAATGAGAAAATGCAAGTTACACATCTATCAGAGAGCGTGGAACATCGAGGCACTAAAAAAGGTTGATATTTCTGCTAATAGAGAATCTAGAAAAAACAGTCTCAGGATCTTATTCTGTCCTCAGTTTGGAATCCTCTACCCCTTTCTTTGTTTGGAATCTTAGTGTCCTTTGCTCTTACAAGAATCATAATTTTCATTTCTTGCTCCTTCTTTTATGTACTGTTTTGGAATTCAGGTGCACAGAATTAGTTTAATTGTTAAGTCCATGGTCATGATACACTCTCATCATTTGGTCAACATAGTTATTTTTAGTAATGTAATAAGCGTCCTTGAGCTCTGCACAAAAATATAAAGTTAAGGTATTCAGGTAACCTACATTTAACTTTCTAGTACATCCTGCTTCTACTCATCCAATGTAAATATTATCTTGAATCTCATATGTGTCATTTGATTGCTTCCTTTTTTGTCTAGTTTGATTGCATCTGTATGTATTTATTTTAAAATAAGTATAGTTTATTTTAGCTGTTTTTAATTTATAAAATTTGACCATGCTATATATAATATTTTGGGATGATTCATTTTTTCACTCATTTTCATTTTTCTGAGATTCATCCATGCTATTGCTTCCTGTTATAGCTCATTAGTTTTTACCACTATATAATAAGAATTATTCTGTTTCTAAATTAACATTTTCTTCATTCATTTTCTCTTGCTGGATCCTTGCACTTTGTCTGGGTTTTTGCCATTGTGAATGGTGCTGCTGTGGATATTCTAGTGCTTGATTCCTATTTTCTTGCAAGAGTTTCTCTTGGAATATTTCTAGGATAATGCTGGGTCTCAGGGATGTAAATATTGAAATTTAGGAGATAAGAACATACTGTTTGACCAATTGCATTACATCAATTTCCACTCCTGACGACAATGAACAATAGATCTATGGATTGAAATACTCTCCAGTCTTTGGTTTTGTCAGACTTTTAAAATTTGTCAGGTGAATCATGTGACCTCGTTTCTTATAAAATGATTACCAGTTATTGAGTTCTTTGAGTTCTTTAATGATTGTCTTCTGTAATGATCTGAAATATCCCATCATTCGTTTCTTAGTCAAATGAAAATTTATTTTCTGGAAATGTTTTTTCATCTTTTGCAATTTTTCTAGTGTGTTATCTGTATTTTTTAAATTGAACTTTAGAATTCTGTATACATTCTTAGACCTATTCCTTATTTTGATTGTGTATATAAGTTTGTAATTTGTATTTTCATTTTCTTTAAGGACTCTTGATGAACAAGAGTAAATTTTAACATAATTAGATTTAGTGATCATTTCCTTTTAGTTGCTACTTTTTGTATCTTGTTTAATAAATTTTTAAATACCCAATGTCTAAAAGATATTCACCTATATTTTCCACTGGGGAATTAAAGTTTTGCTTTGACATGCATGGTCATTTGAAGTTGTAGGTACCCCAGAAAAACATGTTCTTACATTTAACCCATTCCTGGGGGTATAGACCCATTTTAGGTATGACCTTTCAAGAAGATTACTTCAGTTAAGATGTGACCTATGCGTTCAGAATGGATCTTAGGAGGTTACTGGAGTCCTTTAAAAATGGAATTAATATATATATAGAGAAACCCATGGAGGCAAGAAGCTGAAAGCAACAAAACCCAAAGAGAAGGGAGAGACTAGCAGACATTGCCACGTGCCTTGCCATGTGAGAAGAACCAAGCATCACCTGAGAAGAAGACATTGCTTTGATGATGCCTTGATTTGGATCTAGCTTCAAACTGTAAGCAATTAAATTCCCATTGCTTAAGCCAACTGTTTCATGGTATCTGCTTTAAGCAGCCTGGGAAACTAAAGTAACATGTGAGAGTCATTTTAAGGTAAAAATTAAGGTTATGTGAATAAAGATTTTCCCTGCACAAGATAGTAAGTTATAGTTTGGTTGTCCAAATGTAATAATTTTAGAGACATGTTGATAGCTTTAGGAGGACAAGGATAGATTGTTTGACACGCTAACTTAACATCACTACTTGTACCCTTGAATGATGATAAACGTTTGTAAAAGTATTAAGCAAATGTTTAAAATTTCAAACAGATGTCTGAATGCAGCCAGACACTTCTGGATTTTGCTATTATACATTTTTACTTATTCTGGCCAATGGACTGCTCTCAGTTGAGCTCCTCTTTCACTTAATAAATACCTACTGAGTGTCTATTTTGTGTCATCACAGTTCAATTAAATGCTCATTAAGTTTTGCATCCTGGTAATGAATACACCTGTTTAGAATAATCAAATAGTTTGCTTAGAAAAGAAATGTGTTTCCTTTCATGTATTTTCACATTTAAATTATAGCAAAATATTTTTGTGCTAGAGCTAAATTTACCTGAATATAATTTGGGGGAATTAAAAGATAATTATCTATCTTCCAATAGTTTTTCTTACTGTTTTATCTTTCTCATTTCCTTCTTCAGTTTTTATCTCTCTGGACTCCATATTAATATATGCATTTCTAAATTATAAGGTTAATAGGCACAAAAAACTTAATGTAATCCATTTAATGTAATTGATTCTATATATTTTCATTTTGGTGAAGAAAGGTGCTTATTTTAAACCTGCTACTGAGATTTGATGTATCAGTGATTATATTTCATACTCAAAAATAGACAGAGCACTTGTTTATAAGATTTGATTTTCAAGACAATTCATTCTTTTTAATGAGAATTCACTAGAATCAGCAACTGGGCTGGATTTTGAAATAAAATTAGATGACTACAAGACAAAACAAATACAATGATTGTATTTCATGATGGTATACATGGTAATTCTTTCTCATGTCAAAAAATGGTAGGGATCAGGAACTTTGAGTAACTCTGTGACACCTAAGACCCAGAAATGGAATGTTGCAGCCCTGAAAGTTAGATAGCCATACATAATAATAGTTAAAGTAATTGAAAAAGAGATAAGGCCTCAATTAGAGTTTAAAATGAAGCCAATCTGGCTGTGTCTAAGATAAATTAGAATACAAGGTAAAAAAGATGATGGTGTATGTACTCTAGACCTCCACCTATTGTATGAGACCAAAGGCAGAGAGATTTCTTTTGTTGAGAACCTAAATTTTCTGTAACACATAATCTAAATCAACCTGCCTGGATAGCTCATTTAAATAACCCAAACTGCTGGAGTCCAGAATAGGAATGAGGCCTTGTGTTTCTGTATAGCTTAACGTATTGCTTAATACCAGGATACATCTCAGACTATGGTGGGTCGATAATCAAAAAGTTTTAGTAGAACATCAGCTAGTTCCATCTCCCTACCTCATATTATTGACAACCCTTTCCAACATGAAAAATTTAAAATGGAATCTGTAAATCCCATAGGATTCCTAGGTCAGATAAATCCTGAAACTCAGAGAGATCAGCGTCTCCAAGATTATCAACTAACTACATCCTCCTATCCTTTAGTGTTGACACCCCTTCTTAACATGAAAAAGTCAGAAGGGACATTACAGAGCCCTACAGATTGGGAGAACGATCAAAGGAGAAGGAGGCCATATAACAGAGAAAATAGGATTTAACAAGTGAGTTTGACTGCTGAATCACTATATTAATATCCCTTCTAGCTTCCAGTGTTCTGGAACAGCTAGAAGGAAAAATCTGAGATGATGGTATGGTAGCCCATGACAAACTCTGGAATCTGTTCTGTAACTAGCTGTTGAAGTGTGTTTGAAAATCATTACTTTTTTTTCTTTCTTTGCTTTGTATATACATTATATTTTACAATAAAAAAATTTGTTTTTTTTTTAAAGAGATTAAAGAGACAGAATTAGGTGTCCAGAGGGGTCTACGCTTTGGCCTGGTTGGGCCTGGTTGCTCCAGAGGCCCAATCCAGTTAAATCCTATAGCTCATAAAGAATTTTGATTAAATTTGGCAGATAGTAGAAGGGCTTTAAGGAGGGATAGTGTGATTAAATTTGTGGTTTGGTAGATTCCTCTGTGTGGAGAATGGAGCCAGAGGTTCCATTTGGGGGTGGGGCAGAAATCTGCCCTAACTGTGTGTGAAGGGGGTTACCTACAATTTCAGAAGCTTTCCCCAACTATTACCTTCTAGGACCCAACTATGACCCCAAACAAATAGCATGATGATTCCCTTTTTAAAGATGAAGAAAGAGGCCCAGAAAGAAGTGGAGGACGGCAAACAGCCCCCCAGGCAAAGTCCCATGCACTCAAAAAAAGACAATCCTTCAAAAGAGTGATGGGATTTCAGTGTGTCACTACCTCTTTCCGTCAGACATTGGGAATAAATACTTACCAGAGATTGTTTGATCTTTAAACAAGCAAGTGATATGTTGAGAAGATCCCCTCATTCCCTGAACTTCTGCTTCTGTCACTTCCGGGAACACCTCCACCCCCAGCCCAGGCTGATCCAGATAAATCTAATCCTTCCTGTTTTGGTTTCCTTTCCTTTTATTTTTTAGTCATTAAAACTTTCGATACATATGCATATAGGTAGCTTAATAAATGCATAAAAGTGATCATAGAGAATGGTAGGGATCAGAATATATTTAATAATATGTGTGGCACTCCTAAATCTATATACATAAATTTTTCATTTCTTCAGGACTAATGAGAAGAAAGAATTGTGGTCTATACTGGCTTTAGGGGAGAGAGGTTGCAAGGAATGGAAAAGACTTAAAGCCCAGGTACCACTCTGACTGCTATGCACAATTAGAAGGAATGAGCCCCCAAACATCTAAATGGATGCAAAACAGTTTAGAATGCTTTCAGTTTCCAGAAACAAAATCAAACAAAACAAAACAAATCCAAAGTTGCTTTGAATATTGCTTTAATATTCAATAAATAATAATCTATAAATATTCAGTAATGTGGCTTTTAATTATTTTAACAATAAAAAAAGATTTTGTCTCAAATAACTGAAAATTCCAGAGCTATTTAAGCTTCAGGTGTGAACTCATGATGACCCCACATCTAATTCTCTATACTTTTCTCAGCTCTGCTTTCTTCAGCTGGTTTCACTCATGGTAGTAGAGTGACTGCACAGGTCCAGAAACCTCATCTTCACCTAATTCTAGAGTGCTGCTACTTATAATGTGGTGTTGGCACTTTAGCAGATCATGAAAACAATATAGTCAGTCACAACAAGCATTTCAATAAGCTGGCATAGAATAGAATAGAGTGGAATGGAATAGATTCAGAAAATATCAGAGTGACTCACATATGGCAAAGAAAATAAATAAGTTTCATGGAAATTTTGTTAGTTATATATAGATAAGACATATACTGGACAGTAATATAAAATCTATTTATTCCTGTGGCTCATTTTTAGACATTCTGAATGACATTGTGATAGAGTAAGAGAGAGAGGCAACTTCTTTGTCCCTTGAAATTTATGGTAACACCTTTTCCTAACTCATGGTTCAAACGAACTCCTATAAAATCCTGAAACAATTACTGATAGTGGCAAATCTAAATTTTTGGGACTTGGAGCCTATACAAGCCTATATTTTCCTCTTTAAGGAAAAATAATATGAAACTAAACATAAAATTAGGAGGGAAAGGAAAGAAAAATCATTTATATGTTTCACAAAGCTAAAAATTAACAAACATGACAAAATCTGGAAAGATAACAAAATAACAGAGATAATATAAAAATTTCTTAGTTCAGTGACTGGCACATTTCTAAAATATCTGTTTTGTTCTCATTTTGGCAAGACAACAGTCTTAATGAATTGTAATTAAAATAACTTATTTTGGCAAAATTTGCAAAAATATTTGTCCAGGTGAGCCCACTGTTGGGGTCTTTTCCAGGGTCTTGGGATGAGTCCACAAAAGCGAGGGGCTCTGAAGTTCATGAAGTTTACAGTAAACCATTTCATTCGCAGAGCAGTAGTGAAGCCAGCTCCCCTCAAGCATTTGTGCATGCTGGTAGCAGTGCAGCTTCAGATGGAGAAGGGGGGTGGTGGTTGAGAGGCTTATCATTGAGGATTTTTAGTTGCTTAGTAATCCAGAATCACTTCTTAGTGATCCACAAGTGGCCTCAGATGATCACAAGGAAAAGATAATTTCTTGAAAGGTATTAGTGGATTTCTCCTTCTCATGATAGCAAATTAGTTAATACTGAATACTGATTAAATCACTTGCTGAAGACAATGAAAAAGCACACAGATGGCATTCAGAGATTCAGAGTTGAAAACCATAACCAAACTAAAGTCTTGAAGGATGCGTTTAAGAGTTTACTAGACATAACTGAAGAGAGCATTCTTGTCGGGGAGGCTCACTTGTAAATGGGATTTTTGAAGATCCTGCTAAGATTAGGCCAGTCTGACCCTGGGTGGGCCTTGATCCAATTTGACTGGAGTCCTTAGGAGCAGAGAAATTTGGGCATGGACGTAAGCACAGGAGGACACCAAGGAGACAGAGTGCCATGTGACAGAGGCAGGGATTGCCCACACGTCACCACCAGAAAGCCACAGACTTTGGGGAAAGCATGGCTTGCTGATAACATTGATTTTAGACTTCCAGTTTCCAAAACTGTGAGACAATGAATTTTTAGTATTTAAGTCCACCAATCCATGGTATTTTGCTATGGTAGCTCTGGCAAACTATGACTAACTGTGAGGCAGCTATATTAATATCAGGTAATTACTTGATCTACTTTAAGGTAAAAAATCTTGCCAAGAATTAAGGGGAGGTCTTCTTAATCACAAAAAGGTTAATTCAATAAAGATGTAGTAATTGTAGATTCTTATGAACCTACTAACATTATATCAAAATGCAGAAAGAAAAAAAATACCAGAAAAATATACAGCAATAAAACATTCACAATCACAGTGGGAGATTTTAACATGGTCTCTCTCAGTGCACGATCCAATGAGTGCACCAAAAATCGGGAAGCTACAACTGATTTGAACAAAATGATTTGCAAAGCTGACTCAATGTCAAATAGAATGTTTACATGTATGTAAATGGACAAAAGTGGAATACATATATTTTTTTAAATTACACACAAAACATTTCCAACACAGCTCATCCTTAAAGTGAGTCTAAATAAATCACATAGGATTGAAATCATATACATTATAAAAAATGTTTTCTGACTTCAGAGAATTCCTAGTTCTGCCTTTCTTTGTTCTCCTGTGTTACATTTTATTCAGTACCTTCCACTTGCTGCTGCTTTGTAGCAAACACAATAAGCTTCTTGCTCATTTTGACTGTCAGCTTAGTTTAAACCAGATAATATGATCTGTAGATCCACTTAATTGGGCACAGGTAAACTGCAATCACCTGAAATTCCTAGCCAGTGGATGAGCCAATGAGGGCATTTTGCAGCCAGCTTTTTGGTGACACTTCCCTCCTCCCTCAAGAGACCTTGCTTAGTACAGTTGACCAAGTGAGGGCACTGCTGTTGGTTTTAGATTAAGCTGTTAGAGAGGCTATATTTCTTATTTTCTTAAACAAAAACCAGAGGAAAAATTCAATTTTTAGTGTAGTGATTTACTATGTGAAGGCACCAAGTAAAACCTAATTTTAAAAAGTTCTAATTTTCTTCTTCCTGAATTTCACTGGCATTTTAATTCTTGCACATCCTTCTCCACTTAGATTTCCTTTATATATTGTCATGGTCTGAAGAGTGTAGTAGACACCATTGATACCTTATCCCATAACCTCTTTACCACCTGCAGGTATCATTTCTGGCATGGTGACGACTGCCCACCTCTAGTGCCAGCCACTCCCACCCTCCGCCCCTGTCTCTGAGAGCTTTAGGTTCCATGGGAAGCAGGAAGAGTTACCGTATCAAGGGGCAATCTCCAATCAGCAGGGAGTGGTAATCAGTGAGTAATTATCAATTCTGGGAAATATTCCATCTAGATTCTAGAAGGTTCTGAGTGCGATGAAGCCCCAGTCACCCACATCAGAAACCTCCTCATTGATTTATCTTTCATTGGCTTTGCTACCTGCTCTGTCCCACTTTCTCCTCTTCATTTGTGTTCCCTGGAATGAACCACACCCAAGTCTTTGTTACAGGTTCTGTTTCTGTGTGTGTTTGTCAGGGTTCTCCAGACAAACAGAACCAGCAGGACATGGATACATATTACAGAAAATATAGGTGACTTATTATAAGGAAGTGGCTCACATGTGAGTATGAAGTGGCTGGGACCACCCAACTCTGTAGGGCAGGTTGCAATTTGGAAACTCTGATAAAGATGGCAAGGTGCAGGGCCAATGCCCTCAGTTTGAATTCCCCAAGGGAAGCTGGTTGACTGAAAGTTTGGCAAGAACCAGTGCTAAAGTTCAGTTCGAATTCCTGTGTGACCTCTAAAACTCACTATTCTGAAATGCTTTTAGACTTAGCAGGGCAGTTACAAAAAAGAATACAAGCCCCATACAGAGTACTCTAACTTACTCCTATACCCCTAGATATCCATCCCATCAATGTAAAAACTCTACCACATTTGCCGTATCATTCTATTCATCCATCTATCCATCTGCTTATTTATCAATCCATTTTGTGAATACTTGAGTGTAGGTTGTATATATCATGCTTCTTGAATACTTAATACTGCCATGTACACTTTCTAAGAACAAGGATTTCGTTTATGTATGCAGCCTAAGTACAGTTATCAAGTTAAAGCAGTTTAGCATGAATATAACATTTACAGTCTATATTCCAATTTTTCTTATGTCCCAATAATGTCCTTTTGAGCCTTTTCTCCTCCTTTGTTAGATCTCATCCAGGATCTTGTATTGCCTTGAATTGTCATTGTATCTGGTTGTTCTTTCTTTCTTTTTTTAATTGTAGGAACATATATACGATATAAACTTCCCCATCTCACCCACTCCCAAGCATACCATTCAATGGGATAAATCACATTCGCTATGCTGTGGTACTTCACCAGCTTCCAATACTAAAACTTTCCCACCTCCCCGAACAGAAATCCTACACCCATTATGCATTCAATCCCCTTTCCCTCTACCCCCTGCCCCTCACAAACTGTAATCTTAGCTTCTGCTTCTATTAGCTTCCATATTCTCCAATATTTTCTTTGTATTTATCATAGGGCTTAAATTTACCATCCTAAGTCTATAACAATATTGCTTGCTTTAAAACCAACTTAACTTCAATAGTATAAACAAACTGTGATTCTATACCCCTCTTCCCCACCCTTTATGTAGTTTTTGCCACAAATTATATGTTTATACATTATCAGTCCCAAACCATTGATTTATCACTGCATTTTATGCCTTTGCCTCTTAGGAATTTATGCATTTGCCTTGTAGGAATCTTGTAGGGATTAAAAAATGGAATTAAATACCAAAAATACAATAGTACTGACATTTATATTCACCAAGGTTCTTATGCCTTACTGAAGATCTTTATTTCTTTATGTAACTTCAATCTATTATCTATTGGTCCATCCCTCAATCTTCAGAATTCTCCTATCATCTCTCGTAGGGTTGGTCTAGTGATGACAAACTCCCTCAGCTTCTGTTTATCTGGGAATGTCTTAATCCATCCCTCATCTGCGAAACACAGTTTTGCCAGATATAGAATTCTTGGTTGGCAGATTTTTGCTCTCGCGCTTTAAACATGTCATCTCACTGTCATGTTGCCTCCATGCTTTCCAATGAGAAATGGGCACTTAATCCTATTGAGACTCTCTTGTATGTGACACATAGCTTCCCTCTTGAGGCTTTCAAAATTCTCTTTTTATATTTAGCATTTGGCAATTTGATCAGAATACACATAGGACTACTTGGGTTTATTCTGTTTGGAATTTGTTGAGCATCTTGCATTGTATATTCATGTCTTTTATTACATTTGGACAATTTTCAGCCAGCATTTCTTTGAATATTTTCTCTTCTTTTTCTTTTACTTCTCCTTCTGGGAACTTCAAAATGAGTATATATTGGTCTACTTGATGGTGTTGCAAAGGTTCCTCAGTCTCTGTTCATTTTTCTTCATTCTTTCTTCTTTCTGTTTTTCAGACTAGATGATTTCAATTGTCTTATCTTCAAGTTCACTGATCTTCTACCAGCTCCAAACTGCTGTTAAACCCATTAGAAAATTTTAAATTTCTATTACTGTGGTCTTCATCTTGTTTTGATTCCTTTTCATAATTTCCATTTCTCTATTGATATTCCCTTTATGTTCATTTTCCTGATTTCTTTAACCATGTTTTTCTTTAATTCTTTGAGCATATTTAGGGCCATTTTTTTAAGAATTCTTTGTTTGATATGTCTTAGGTCTGATCTTCCTCACTGATAACTTTCTAAAGATTTAATTTTCTCCTTTGCTGGGGCACCACTTTCTGTTTCTTTGTTGTTTTATAATCTTAGGTTGAAGCCTGGCCATCTTAACATGTTCTTACTGGAATTTAGATTCTAAGGCATTTTTTTCTTAAGCTTATACCCAGCTAATTTTTAAAAACATTTTTATTGTGAAATATATAAATTCATACAAAAAAAACACACAAAATATTTCAAAGTACATCGTAACAAGTAGTTGCAGAACAAGTTTCAGAGTTTGATATTGGTTACAGTTCCACAATTTCAGGTTTCTCCTTCTAGCTGCTCCAAGACACTAGAGACTAAAAGAAATATAGATTCAGTAGTCATGCTCACTTGTTAAATCCCATCTTCTCTGTTATAGCTCCTCCTTCTCCTTTGAGTCTTCTCCCAACCTTTAGGGGTATTTGGGCTCTGCCCCTTCTAACTTATTCATATTGGAAAGGGGTGTTGATAATGGGATAAAGGGATGGAACTAGGAGAGGCTGACCCCTCTGTGTTTCAGGACTCATCAATCTAGGAACCCATCTGGAGGTTGTGGGATTCTAGAAAATAATCTTAGTACATGAAACTTGTAGAATCTCAGATATAACCCTAGATGTGCTTTAGAATTTATAGGAATGGTTTTGGTTAGGGTTTGGAAAGCTGTGGTAATTAGCAATGTCTAGCAGAAGCTTGCAAAAGAGTAGCTTCCCAATAGCCTTTCAATTTTATTTGAACTCTCTTGGCCACTGATATCTTGCTTGGTTACATTTCTTTTCTCCCTTTTGGTCAGGAAGACATTGTGATCCCATGGTGCCAAGGCCAGGCTCAACCCTGAGAGTTAAGTCCTATGTAGCCAGGGAGACTTTCACCCCTGGATGTCATTTCCCACATAGCAGGGAGGGTAATGATTTTCCTTGTAGAGTTGGGTTTAGAGAGAGAGAGGCCACAACTGAGCAACAAAAGAGATTTTCTGGAAACAATTTTAAGCATAACTATAGGTAGGCTTAGCTTCTCTGCTACATAAATAAGCTTCATAAGAGCAAGCCTCATGATCAAGGCCTTGGCCTATTGACTTAAAAGTCCCTAATGTTTGAGACAGTATCAGGGGTTTCCCTGGTGTTTAAGTTAAATAGTTCCATATTTTTTCTCCAGTCCCTCAAGGGACTTTGCCAATACTTTTTAATTATCTGTCCCATGTATTCCAGGATGTGTTTAGGTATTATATATTTGGGTAACACAGAATTACAAGCCCTCATTCCAATTCTAGGCTCCATGTGTCAGCATTGTTTAAATGAACTCTCCAGACAGGTTGAATTGGATCATATGCTTCAGAAAATTTAGGTTTTAAACAAAATAAAATTGTCTTCCTTTGGTCTCATACACTTTGTGAAGTTCTAAATTACAGACGATGTCATCCTTTACTTTGTATTCTAATTTACCTTAGTCTGGACCAGATTGGCTTCTTATCTCCATGGAAGCCTGATCTCTTTTTGGTTTCTTTAACAATTGTTGTATGTCACAATGTTGATTTCCAGAGGTGTAGAACTCCAATTCTGAGTCTGAGGTTTCACACAAGTACCCAAAGTTCCAAGGAGATATCAGGTTATGCATATATAGCACAGCATTTCAAAATCTAGAAATAACATTTACAGCTCTGGGCTAAATGTAACTGCTATAGGAGCTTACAATCTAGGCCCCAATTTTCTTATAAGTATTTTCTAAAGGAGGCCATACAATATTTGTTCTTTTGTTTCTGGCTTATTTTGTATCACATAATGCCCCCCAGGTTTATTCACCTCGCTGCATGCCTCATGACTGCATTCCTTTCTGCACAATATTCCATCATATGAATACGCCATAGTTCACTATTCTGCTTCTCAGTCAATGTATCCTTCAGCCATCTCCATCCATTGAGCATCATGGATAACGTCCAAAGTAAACAATACTTAGTTGTACAATCATGAACACTCTCAATTTTAGATTATTTTCATTGCTCCAAAAAGAAAAATATCAGATAAATACACCCTCACCAAATAGAGTATCCAAACCTCCCCTTAATTTTTGCCCTTTCCCCCCAATTATTAACCTCCATTATTGCTGTGGTACTGCTGATACCTTCATGTCTTCCTGTTAACTATAGGCCATAGCATGCAACAGCAGTTTTCTCCCTATATCCCTCTATTATTGACCCTTTGTATAAGATTCATACCTTTGAAGTAGTTCATGCAAGAATTTATATATATTTATAGTGTTAATCAGTGGGATACATGGCTATGTACCACCTCTCTCAATCACGTGCATCTTCAATATGGCAATATTACTTATAAATTCACTAATGAAATTCCTTCACTTCTATCCATTCCCTTACATTTAAGTTCAACCTCATTAGCTAACTGTTCAACCATCTCTAGCCTCTGTGTATCTCTACATCACCTATATCCTACATAATAAGACTCTGAGTTTACCTTTACCAAGTTCATAATAGTGAAACCATACAGTATCTATACTCTCATGTCTGGCTTATTTCACACAGCATTATGTTCTCAAGGTTCATCCATGTTGTCATATGCTTCAGGACCTCATTCTGTTTTACTGCTACATAATATTCCATCATTATGTATATACCACATTTTGTTTATTCACTGGTCCATTGATGGGTACTTGGATTGTTTCCATCTTTTGGCATGCTATGAACATCAGTGTACAAATGTCTGTTTTGTGTCACTGCTTTCAGTTCTTGTGTGTTTATGCTTACATAAAAACCCACTCAATATTTAGATTTCTAAGGAACCCCCAGACTGTCTTCCTCAGCAGCTGTACCATTATACATTTTCACCAATAGTGCGTAAGTGTTCCAGTTTCACTACATCCTCTCCAACATTTGCAGTTTCCTATTTGTTTAAAAGCAGCCATTCTTATAGGTGTGAGGTGATATCTCATTGTAGTCTTGATCTGCATTTCCCTTATAGCTAATGATAATGAACATCTCTTCATGTGCTTTTTACCCATCTGCATTTGTTCTTCAGAAAAATGTCTATTCATATCTTTAGTCTATTTTACAATTGGGTTGTTTATTCTTTTGTTGTTATATTATATGATTTCTTTATATATACACGATATAAAACCTTTATCCGATATGTGATTTCCATATATTTCTCCCTTTGAGTTGGTTGCCTCTTCACCTTTTTGGCAATGTCTTTTGAGGCACAGAAGCATTTGATTTTGAGGAGTTCCCATTTATCTATTTTTTCTTTTGTTGCACGTGCTTTAGGTGTAAAGTTTAAGAAGCTAACTCCTATTACTAGGTATTAAAGACTTACATATGTCTGTTAGGTCTAATTAATTTATCAAATTGCTTAAATTCTCTATTTCTTTGTTGGTCCTCTGTCTGGTTGTTCTATCTACAGAGGAGAGTGGTATATTGAAGTCTCTCATCATTATTGTTGAAACACCTATTGCACCCTCCAGTTTTGCCAACGTTTGCCTCATGTTCTTTGGAGCCCCTTGATTAGGAGCCTAAACATTTATGATTGTTGTTTCCTCTTGTTGAATTGTCCTTTTTATTAATATGTAGTGCCCTTCCTTTTCTCTTATGATGTCTTTACATTTAAAGTCTGTTTTGTCTGATATTAGTATAGCTATTTCTGCTTTCTTTACATTACAGCTTTCATGGAACATCTTTTTCCATACTTTCAATCTATTTGCATCCTTGTGTGTAAGATGAATCTCTTGTAAGCAGCATATATATGGATCATATTTTTAAATCCATTCTGCCAATCTTTATCTTTTAATCAGTGTATTTAGTCCATTAACATTCAAAGTTATTACTGTAAAGGCATTTCTTGAATCTAGTGTCATCATTCGGTTTTTATTTGTCAGATCTATATATTATTTTCCCTTTCTCTCTTTTTATCCTGTAAGTTACCCTTACTGATACTCTTCAATTCTGTGCTCTCCTCTAGACCTCTCTCTCTCTTGTCTTTTTTTTTTCAGCCAACAGAACTCCCTTTAGTATTTCTTGTAGGGCAGGTCTCTTATTGACAAATCCTCTCAGCCTTTGTCCATGAAAATTTTAATCTTTCCCTCACTTTTGAAGGACAACTTAGTTCAATAAAGACTTCTCGGTTGGAAGTCTTTCTCTTTCAGGACCTTAAATATATCATACCACTGCCTTCTTGCCTCCATGGTGCCTGTTGAGTAGTCTGAACTCAGTCTTATGGGGTTTCCATTGTATGTGGTGAGTTGCTTTTCTCTTGCTGCTTTCAGAACTTTCTGCTTCTCTTCAACATTTGATAGACTGTTTAGAATGTATATTGTAGTAAGCCTATTTAGATTTATTCTATTTGGGGTTCATTGGGTTTCTTTGAATGGCACATTTATGTCTTTTATAAGGGTTGAGAAGTTTTCCTTCATTTTCTCCTCAACCAATATTCCCAGCCCTCCAATCTTCTCCTTCTGTGACACCAATGATTCTTATAGTGCATTTTATGGTGTCCATCGTTTACCTGAGACCCAATTCTCATTTTTCCATCATTTTTTGCCATTTGTTCTTTTGGGCATTTTAATTCAATTGTCCTGTCATCTACTTCACTTATTTTTTCTTCTGCCTCTTCTAATCTGCTGTTGTGTGTCTCTAGTATATTTTTAATTAGGTCTACAGTATCTAGACCTCTGTGATATCTCCTATTTTTGTATTTGTTATTTCAAATTCTTCTTTATGTTCTTCTAGTGTCTTCTTGATATCCTTTATTTCATTAGCCAATCTTTTGAATTTATTTAGGAGATTTGTATGAACATCTTTGATTAGTTGTTTCAAATTCTGTGTCTCCTTAGTGTTTTAACTTAGTCATTTGGCTAGGCCATATCTGCCTGCATCTTCATATGTTTTGTGATTTTCTGTTGGCTTTGAGGCATTTGATTATCTTGATAGGGTTATTTTGAAAGTAATTTCCCTCAGTCATCTATGGTTTTGTATATGCATAGATTTCCATTGACAGTCTCCTTTTGCACCTGGTTTGTCATTAATTCCCTGCCAAACCAAGGCCCAGACCTCCTGCAGGGAATGCAACTCTACTTGATGATCTGTTCAAAGCTAGATAGAAAGGCAGTTTGCCAGACTACACTTTCTGTTTCTTCCCAGAAGATAGTGCTCTTGGGCCTCCTCTTGCTCTAATGCCCACCTCTCCTTGGCTGTGGCACCTCAGTAGTGATTCCACTTTTGGGCCTGATGGGTCTTTTGGTCCCTGGATCCCACTTGAAATGACCTTGGGCTGTGGGACTGAGTATTTAAAATGCCTATGTGGGGTTATAGGGTGCTGTGCAGGGGTGCATGCCACTGTGTGGGGTGCTGGGTGGTTTGTGATACAGGTTCGCAGACTGTGGTGATGCTGGGTTGTGGGGCATAGTGGGTTGCGGGTCACATGGGTGCGGGACCCAAAGGCATGGATGCAACATGGCTTGCTTCCTCTTCCCTGCCTCCCAATCTGTGGACTCCTGAGGTCTCCAGGCCTCCGTATGAAAAGGGGAGCGGCAGGTTCTGCGCACTAGCTGAATGATCTGTATGAGCAGGGAAAGGAAGTCTGCTGGCTTCTGGGTTCCCCAAGGGAGCTCCAGGCTGCAGAGTTGAGTGGGCTGATTTTCTAAGCTAGCTGCAGGGCAGGCATTTTCCTGTGTGCAGCCTCTTGTTCCCAGTGGAGTCACAACCAAGCACACTCACCCCATTCTTTCGGTCTCAATTCCTCAGCTTTTTTATCCAGGACCTCCCTTCCAAAGTCACTCCCACCCTGAAACCTTGTTGAGGTCATTTTTCTGTCATTTTTCTAGTTGTTCTATGCAGTAGGGGTGAACTCAGTCAATCCTATTCCACCATTTTCCCAAAAGTCTCCCCCAACCAATGTCTTAGCAGAGCCTTCTTTAATTGTCAGGAACTAACAAAAAATAAAAAGGAAAAAAGAAAACATCTTTCCAAGTCTTGCTGATTGACCTGTACAGAGTGTACTCTCTTTCAGCGCTTATCCATATAATTAGTGCAAATAATAGTTCGAGTCCAAAGTGTAGGGACTTTCATGATCCTTTTGGCAAATGTACTTTATCTTTGGCATACACATGTCACCCAAGGACTTTCCCCTTTTACAGGGATATGAATGCCCCCTCTATCCTTACTCTCCTCAAGATCCCAGGCACTATACTGCATATCCTGTGGCCAGCCATCCCTTGCCTCAAGCATCCACTTGACTGCACTCACACAGCATTCTGTAGCATTCTTAACCTTCTACATGCAGGATAAGTTCAGGGATGCTACATCCTCTGGACACTTCCAGGCAGATTGTGCCAGTCATACATGCTCCCAATATTTGCACTAGGTTTATTCTGCTCCATCTGGAACCTGGACCAGGGATGTGCACTGGAGCACAGCCTGGCTCCATGCTGAACCAGTGAAGGGTGGGGGCAGGCTAGCCAGAGTGCCATGAGATCCTTCCACTTTTACATGGTTCATGGGCTTTTTCTTGGTTCAGGGCTCGCCTTGTTACTGCAGTCCTTAACTGTTTTCTGAAGCTTTAAGAAAGCTGTTTCTGTCTATTCTTGCTATTTATTCAAAGCTTCTGTTGGGGGGTGGATCCCTGAAGCTTCTCATTCTGCAATCTTGATTGGAGTGGGCCACAGTTCTGGCTTTAAGGATATCCAAATGATCAGAAGGGAAGGCAATCTCCTTCATTATTCCTAGATACATTCAACTGACAATAGATGCAAATCCCATCTCAAAGTACCCTCACTTTAACAAGCAGATCAGAGCTTGATGAAATCACCAGACATGACAAGACAGTCAAGTTGACACATGAAATTAGAGATTACAGGGGGTATTTTGGTTTGCTAAAGCTGCCAGAATGCTATATACCAGTAATGGGCTGGCTTTTACAAGGGATTTACGGACTTAAAATTTACAGTTATAAAGTCATGAAAATGTCCAGATTAAGGCACCAAGAGGAAAATACCTTCTCTGAAGGAAAGCTGCTGGCTTCTGGGCCACCTCTGTCACATGGGACGACACATGGCAGGCGTCTGCTGGTCTTTCTCCCTGGGTTTTACAGCTTTCAGCTTCTGTCTTCAGGGCTTTCCTCTCTCAGCTTTTGTGGATGTGTCCTTGTTTATCAAATTCTCTCAGCTTTCATTGTCTTATGAAAGATTAAGACCCACCTTGAATGAGGTGGGTCACGTCTCAATTGAAAACACCTAATGAAAATTTCTCACCTACTATAGGTCTGTATCCACGGAATGTATTAAAAGGACATGAGCTTTTCTGGGGTATATAACAACTTCAAACCAACGTGGGAGTAATCAAAATAAAAACAAGTTCCATGCTTTTGGCTGCCTAATGCACTGCTGCATTATTCTACTTTAGATAAGAACATTCACTTTCTGTAGGGAAGACACTCATCCTCCATCTGTACAATGATTAAGCCAAGCAGAGTCAAAGTATATCCATAACATTTGGTACATGGTTGATGAGAGACAGGCTCTCTTCCTTTTGGGTCAGAAAGTGTAAAGATGCAGATCTTGACCTCCATGAAACAAAAACCCAAAGATGAATAAAACCAACAAGCACAGTGAAGTCCACCCAAGCAAAAAAATGAGAAGTGAAAAGCAAAAGGGGGGAAAGCTTAGAATGTAATATTTGTACTTCTAGATCTAGCTGGGTCTCAGCTACACCTTTGGATTTCCCAATTATATGAGAATATCACCCCCAATTGCTAATAATCCAATTTAAAATTAATTTTGGTTACTGAAAACTCAGAGTCCTTGTTACCATACACATTCTTTCCTCAAGTAGTCTTTCTGTTCCCTGAATACTGGCAAAAATATAATGAAATAAGAGAGATAGTGTTGCATTTTATTGTATGGTTAGTGCCTGATTTTATTTGGACCCTGAGTGCATTTAAGGTTTAGATATATCATTTGCTATGTTGGCATCACTTTTAAGTTACAGGCAAGAAATGACTAATTATTCTCAACATCAGTATTTGGAAATAACCAAATACTAAATAACTAAAGACTAAATATACTTGTGCCTAGCAGGGTACAGAGAATGTTGATAGAACTTTGACAATGTTTGTAGAATGAATGAGTGAGGGAGCAATATGCAGAGCAAGTATGGCACCTTTGAGAAGCTGAAGGAGGGCAATGTGGCTGGGTGTGGTATAAGGCCTAAGATTAAGACCCCATATTATGTGCTGCCTGGGTATCTTGGGGAAGCCATGAGGAGCTCAAATCCCCTAATTTCAATTTCCCCTCCCTACTCTGCACCTGTGGATAAGACCCCCTAGCCAAATAACTCTCCTATCAGAAGGACCAGGTGCAGTGCCTGCTTATCCCTGCCAGCCATGGAATTATTCAAACAACCAATGACATCATCCATTGAAACCAGGGGGCACCCCACCCTGTTGCTTCCCACAGTCTCAGATTGTTCACTCTGCTCCCCAGTGCAACCCCCATGTGGCCCTACATCACAATCAGTGTCCTGTGGCCAAGCCGTCAGTATATGTGACTGATAAACTGCCATCAATCTCATCTGTCCAGTGTTGTGTCTTCACCCATCCCCATAGCCCTTGGACAGGAATCCCTTCCTCACCAATGGGATGAGTAGGAGGCAATTAAAACGCAGGGGCATGGGGAGTCATGTGGTGTCAGAAGAGCTGGGAGTACAGGTGGCTCAATCCCAGCCAGAACCACCCTCATCTAAGTCTACATAAATGGCATCCCTGCAGCACAGCTTCGTAGAGTGTGCTGCTCCCCAGGACTGTGCATTGATGCAGCTCTGGGACAGGTAGGGGAGAGGAGGGAAGAGCACCAGGATTCTGGCCCCAAGGCAAGAAAGCAGAGGTGGCTCTACTGGAGGAGAATCTCATTGAGAGCTGGGTCACTGAGGGCATATTTTCCAAACCCTTTCCTGCTTATGATTGACCTGTTTCTCAATTCTGGACATACCCAAAATCAGTAATTGCTGACTGCCAGGAAATTCCAGCACAAATACTTTTAACACACTAAAAAACATGTATACATGAAATCCTGTTTTCAGACTACAAAAAGCAGAAAGGGCCCAGATGCAATGGATTCTCAGAACTAGCTAAGTAACTAATGAACTAACTAAAACTTTCTTTACATGTACGGCTACAATTTAGTGGCCAGTCTCCCAAATATGTTTTGTAGTGTAATTTCTTGTATTTTTTAATTGAGAATATATTTCCCACTTTATTTTCAATGTTTTGGTGTATTAAGATGAGACCATTTTATTACATCTCACCTTCTAAGTAAAAATTGCCAAAAGATCATAGTAAAGACCATAGATACTTCCTGAATGTTGCATAATTTTCCAAGAAATATACAGTAAAATATGCAATCTTAATTTTACTCTATCCTGAAGTTATTTCCATGATACATGCTTTTCTAGCAAAGAGCCTTTAAACAATCATATTATCAGATTAACTACATGAAAACAACAGTAGTAGTTTACTTTTCTACTGGCTTCCCAAAGACTTGCATTGTTGACTTAATGAGAAAATCCAAGTTCTCTTTGTTGCATAAAACCAAAGGTCTCCTAAAGGATCCACTCACTGATTCAGAGGAAAGTTAATTCTTAAGCTCATTTTTTTAAGGTTTTAAATGTACTTTATTTCTTCAATAATGCCATATTTTTATGGGTACACAATGCTTTTATTTGTCATCATTAGGAGTTGGTTTTGAAACAATTCAGTATCACACCATCTGGCATGAGTACTGATCACTCCATTCCTTTGGGGTGACTCTGCCAACAGGGGATAGGCTTCTGTAGAAACCAGATAGACCTGAGCTCAAGTTATGTCTCAGATATTTTCAACGACTGTGAACTTCATTCAGCATTGCTCAATGGGGATAATAATGACTTCACCATAGGATCAGGTTATGGCTTAATTATGGAGCCTGAAAGGGTATATTGAAGTCTTAATCTCCACCATCTCTGAATGTGAATTTATTTGGAAATAGGGTCATTCCAAATGGAATTAGGCAAATTAAAGGGAGGTCACCTGGACCCTTACTCCAATATAACTGTTGTCCTTACAAGAAGCAGAAATTTGGATACAGACAGGCAGATGGGAGAATGTCAAGAGATTGAGGCAGAAAAGGCCATGAATTGCAAGCTACAGCCAGAAGCCAGGAGAGAAGCCCGGAACAGATTTCAGAGGGAGCGTGGCCCTTCTGATTTGATTTTGGACTTCTAGCCTCCATAACTGTGAGACAATACATGTTTTGTTTTGTTTTCTTTTAAGCAATCCATTTTGTGGCATGTTGTTAGCAGCAACCCTAGGACAGTTTGTTACTAGATTTAGAAATATAGACATTTAATGCAGTGTTTGGGATATTTGTTCTTATTATTGTTATTAAGTCATTTAATGGTATTTTATCTATTTATGACTCAATTACAAACATAATCCACTTATAATGCAGGTCTTGGCCCATTTTGATATAAATGTATCTTGGTGTTCCAAATCCAGTCTTCTTGAGCATATATGTTGTAGATTTTGCTATTTTAGGAAATAAATTGATAGCACCTCTCCCTGTGGCTTCCAATAACTGAAAAATTCTGTAAAGGAACCAAGAGACAGCCATCTGGAGATAAAGCTACTACAGATGAATTACACCAGTGACCAAACAATTTCCCTAATACTTCACCACCAACTGGGCAGATTCACCCCACCCTTCTTAGGCACAATTGTCTCAGAAGTTTGCATACAGAGGAGTGGAATGTGTGTAGGCCATTCAAAAAGTACTAATGACTGGGATGAGAAAGGAAGCACTCATTCCCAAATTCACCCATAAATGAAATGAATCCTCCTTGGGGAGACTGATAGAATGGGTGGAAAGGAAAATGGAGGCAACTTCTAATGGTCCCCAAAGTGAGGAAGCTCTCATTGCATAGAGCAGGGAGGGAGCAGGATGCTTGTCCTTAAGGGATGAAATGGGAAATGAATTTAGCTAGGGGCAAAAAAAGCTTGCCTGCTGACAAACATTTAAATATTTCTTTTCCTACCATGAAGGAGATATATGTCTTTCCCATCCAAATTATTGTACATTCATTATAGATATACATATCTATACATTATATATAAATTTATATATGTACAGAAAATTTGCAAATTTTCCATGATGGTATGAATGTGTTTTTATTTTTTTACAAGGGCAGGCACCAGAAATCGAACCCGGGTCTCCGGCATGGCAGGTGAGAACTCTGCCTGCTGAGCCACTATGGCCCGCCCGGTATTAATGTTTTTTAGACTACACAGATTGATACAAATTGATATACCTCATTAATAGTAATGTTAATATTGTCTATTATTTTACTTTATGAATACTACACAATATGAGTGTTGTATAGTATTTATTTTATGAACTGTGTTTTATCGGTTTCCAAACTGCTACAACGAACATCCTTTACATGTTGTTAAATATCCACTTGCAAGAGAGTCTCATGAGATTATTATATCCAGTTCCAGAAGTGGAATTGCTGGTTTGTGGAATCTGCATCATGCCTCTTGGACTCCATAATATACTGCCAAATTATACTCCAAAGTGTTGACATTAAATGTACTCTCCAGCAGCAGGTTATGAGTCCTCATTTCCCCACATTCTCACCTCAGAAGTAGGCAGACTCAATTCTACTGTCCTAGGTAGACCTGGGACCACCCTAATCCTTGGAGAGGGGTCGGCCCAGGAAGCCTCATGCTCCCCGGGCAGGCTAGCTACAATGAGGAAGGAGGGAAAAGATGAGCTGAGCATGCCTTGTTACTTTTCCTTTATTTACCAATCAGAGAAATAAATCCCCAGGGGAAGAGTGGATTAAAGGGAGAACAGTTGAAGGATATCCATAATATTCTCTACACCTGGAAGGAAACAGCAGGCACATAAAGCACTTCTTCTCCCCTTCCCATCTTGCTGTGCTTCTTTAAACTGAGTGTTTTTATCTCCCTCCAAGACTAGAAATTTCTTAGTCATATTGGTATTGTCCACTCTATTATTTTTTATCTTCTTATTCTGAAACATAGAGCACATTGGACCCTGTCACTTCATCCTACACATTTCTGAATCTCATGTTTGTATTTCCCACCTCTCTTTCTGTCCTGAATTCTAAGTAATAGCCTCAGCTCTATTATACAGTTCATTAATTTTTTTCTACTCTAACCACATGTGGAATTTTAATCAGTTGATGGCAGGTGTATCAAGATGCTGTCTGAGGAGCAGCAAGTCAGCGGCTCTCAATCCTGACTGCACATAGAATTGCTTGGGGAGCTATAAAATGCCTGATGCTGTTTCTCCATCTCAGACAATTAAATCAGAATCCCTGGGAATGAAAACCCAGATAGCAGTAATTTTTAAAGCTCTGCAGGTGATTTCAGTGAGCAGCCAACTAAGAAGACCCCTCACAAGAGGAAAGAGGGAGACCTCAGCTTCACATTACGGTTTGCAGGTGACCCATGCATGGGACCTGCCTGGCTAGAATCAGAATGAAAGAACAAAATCCATACACGTGCACTCTTACAATTTTCAAAGGACAATAACCAATTTAAAATGTATTTAAAGTGCATTTAAGCATATGAAAGAGGAAAACAATTTCCAAGGAAAAATTGACTTTATATCTATTTTTTCAAAAATGGAAATTCTGTATTGGTAACACATTTTTACCCCTTTCATTGAGTGGATGCTGATTATTTTCTGTTATATCAGCAGAAACATTGGGGCATATGAGGGGAAATTTTAGGGATTATATAAATAATGGTAGCAGTAGTAGCTTTTTCTTTTTTGCATGGGCAGGCACCAGGAATTGAACCTGGGTCTCCGGCATAGCAGGCAAGAACTCTGCCTGCGGAGTCACCATGGCCTGCCCAGTAGTAACTTTTGAGTATCTTCTGTTTGGTGCTTTAAGTCATTTCTTCTAATTTTTACAAGAAATTGGAATAGCACAGAAAAAGACAATAATAACTTAAAAAATAAAATATAAAAAAATATAAGAAATTGGATATTATTATTTTCCTGTTTTATAGCTGAGGAAACAAACATGGAGGGATTAGCTGATTGCCCAAGTCTGCAACAATTCAAAAATGGCAAAGCTGGGATTGGGAACCTGTGCCAGTTTGGAAGGATGTATGTACCCTAGAAAAGCCATGTTTTAATCCTAATCCCATTTTGTAAAGGCAGCCGTTTCTTCTAATCCCTATTCAGTACTGTATGCTTGAAACCATAATTAGATCATCTCCCTGGAGATGTGACGCAATCAAGAGTGGTCGTTAAACTGGATTAGGTGGAGATGTGTCTCCACCCACTTGGGTGGGTTTTGATTAGTTTACTGTAATCCTATAAAAGAGGAAACATTTTGGAGAATGGGAGGAGATTCTGAGAGAGCAGAGAATGACATAGTCACAATAAACATAGAGTCTACCAGCCAGCGACCTTTGGAGATGAAGAAGGAAAATGCCTCTTGGGGAACTACATGAAGCAGGAAGCCAGGAGAGAAAGCTAGCTGATGACGTTGTGTTCACCACATTCCTTTCCGGATGAGAAAGAAGCCCTGACCATGTTTGCCATGTGCCCTTCCACTTAAGAGAGAAACCCTGAACTTCATCAGCCTTCTTGAATCAAGGTATCATTCCCTGGGTGCCTTAGATTGGACATTTTTATAGATGTGCTTTAATTGGGATATTTTCTTAACTAGAACTGTAAACTAGCAATTTATTAAATTCCCCTTTTTAAAAGTCATTCCGTTTCTGGTATATTGCATTCTGGCAGTTAGCAAACTAGAACAGAATCCAACCTTTCTAACTACAGAGACAACCCCTTCCCCTTCACCCCTGCCATTGGCTATTACTGTTTGTAACTGCAACCATTAATTACAACTTGTTCCACTGCTCAAATGATACCTGCTGCCTGCCCACCCAGGTCAGTTAGGTAACCACAGTCAGTTGTCTTTGGGTAACTGCATTCACAGGTGTTTCCTTCCAGTGGAGATTTTTTGAAGACCCAACCATAAACACACTAATCTTAAGGGCTCTATAAACTGCAATTGTGTATCCCCAATCCATGGCCTGGTGACCTGTATAGAGAAAGTGCTCAATGAATACACTTTGAACAAATAAATGAGTGAACTGAGCATGAACAAAATCATAAATGAGTCCTTTTAGGATGTGTGAAGGTGGCAACCTCCCTGACTTTGAATCAAACGCACTGAGGGACAAAAAATAATATGTGCTTTGAAGGAAGATCGATCTTAGTATGAATCTGCATTTTTATACTTATGAATGCTGTAAACATAAGCGATTTGTTTGTCCTTGTGAGCTTGGGTTTCCTTATGTGTAAAGTGGGATTGATAAAGACTACTTCTAAGGGTTGTTGTGAAAATAAAAAAAAACGAATATATGTAGAGTGCCCAGCATAAATAACTCCTCAAAACATGGTATTTATTCTCATTGGTGTGTGTTTTGTCCTATAAAGTTCATAAATATCCATAATCTGCTGATTTCTAAGGAAATTGGAAAAAATTAATGTATTTTCCACAGAGATTTCCAGTACAAACACGGGATGTTCTTTTAATAGTATTGAGCATACTGGAACTCAACAAGCAAACACATTAGTACAAAATTTAGAAAGATTTACATAGCCAACTTCCAGTAGTTTAGTCTTACTTTTAGAAGTTGTTACTAAAGAGAAACTGAGTTATTCTAGATAAAATTGCTCTTGACTGTTGCTTGGAATATGCCAATTTTGTATTTTTATTTGAGGCTAATAATGCTTTCTGTTGTGTGTTTATTTGCCTAATAAGCACATCTGCCTATATTTTCATTGATGATATACAATAAATATTTTTAGAAAGAGGGATAGCTATGAGATCTAGTAGTTACAGGATAATGCCCTCTGATTTTCTGACCAATAATGGGAGAGAAAGGATTGACTCCAAATATGGGGAAAATTCAAAGAAGGTGGATTAACCAGAGATTCCTAACAAGTAAATACTTTGGACCCTTGTTCCTTTTTTCCCCAGAAGTGCAGGTTTTTAATGTTAATCTTGAATCTGATAAATTATTTATAGGTACCTTTAATGAATTTGCTAATGAAAAGATAAACATTTCACTTGCATTCTAAATACATTACTGTTTAAGGCCAAAGATAGTTTTTATTTTATCTTTGCAAATTAAAACAGTTTAATTAGCGTCCAATTGTTTCTTTTCACTTCTTATGCTTTTAATTTGAGAATTTAATTTAATCTGCCTGGGTATGTGGCTTTACAGTATATGGAGATTTATGTTTTTCATCAGTTTAGAAAATCTGAATTTATTATTTCTTCACATATTGCCTCTCTTTTCTCTCTTCATTCTCTTCTTCTGAAACTCCAATTAGATGTATCTATACCTTACTTTTTCTATCCTTCATATCACTTAAGGTTTATTCACTTTTTCCATTTTACTATGATGCATTCTTTGTAGTTTCAGATATGTCTTCTAGTCCACTAAATTATTTTCAACTGTGTCTAAATGGTTGTTTAATCCATCGATTGGATTTTTTAATTCAAGAATTACATTTTTATTTCACAAAGATCCTATTTTGAAATACATCTCACAATTTTTTTTCTGATGATCTCTTGTTGCATGCTCATTTTTGAGATCAAGTCCTTTGTTTCTTTAACAATTGTACCCAAAGCTGTTTAATATTCTGTTTATGGCAGTTTAAATGTCTGCAGTGTTGGAGAAATAAGAATATCATTTTATATTCCTGCAGGCACTCATGCATAGGGGCTTGCCCTCTTTGGCGCTTGATGATGCTTAATTGTGGACTCACTTCTTGGACATTCTCTGTGGAAAATCTGTTAAGCTGAAATTGGGGTAACTTTTCTTTAGGGAGGGCTTGCTTCCGCTTTGCCAATAGCCGACGTCACCAATTTGGGCTTCCTTCTACTGCTCTTGCCATTGTGTATCAATTGGGTTTGCTCAGACCATCCCTTAAGGCTCACCTTAACTGGCTACTGCTGGTGCACTCCCTGAGAGAAGGCCCTCACGGCACGAGTCCTTGCTCTGGATCCTGATCACATTAAAAAAAACTGGGATGAGGCAGTGAGAAGGGTCATTGAAGAAATCCCTTACCTCTCTTGTGACTATGGGGAGCATCTATTTTCTGCCTTATAATGGTCTCTTACTTCAGCCATAACGCTGCTCCCAAAAGATTTGCATGAGAATTATTTGACCAAGTCTCTACTGAGGGATTTCTTTTTTCACCGTTCAGTGAGTACAGGGTTGTTCAGAAGACTATGTTATGGTATAATAATATTGATCATAAAATTTATTAAATGCTTAATCTATGCCGGATGCTATTCTAGGAATTTTATATTATCGTTAATTTTCCCAATGAATCTATAAGGGAAGTACAATTATTGTAATTCCAATTTTAACAAGATGCAGATTTGATGTAGTATAAAGTTATCTTGTAATATGGACTCTAAATGGAGAAGCCATGGTGCTAATCTGAGTAATCTGACTCAAGAGCCATCTTTCTTTAAATATTGTGATACACTGTCTCTCTAAGCATCAAAGTCAGGTAGTCAAATGGGATTAATGGGCTTCTCCAGGGAAAGATGCATCAGCCCAGAGCTCAAGGGCATCCGTAAGCCCCAGGAGGTGTTGCTGGCTTCTTGGAAGTATTAATATACGGCACTTTGTGTGTGGCAGCCCCACAGGGTATATATGATTGTCTGGAGCTCCTCAAGTTTCCAGTCTTTGGTGTAATGTCAGTTTTCCATTCCTGCTGGCAACCCTAGTCTCTCTCACAGTGGAGATTCTCTCACTATAGTGGGTATGACCACTTTTCAGACAGTAAGAATTCAGAGGACCATAGCAGGGAAAGCCTTTCTTTTTCTCCATATCTCTACTTTAGAAAGTCACAAATAGGATTGGATGTATATTACCAGTTTTAGAACAGTTTATACTCTTCCATTCTAAAGTGTTCTCAACCAACCTATATATAGATAGATAGATAGATAATAATATTAATAAAATTTATTTAACACTTACTATGAATGTATCAAGTACTTCTAAGTATATTGTATATATTGGTCAATTTAATTTGCACCACCTTTGGAGTAGGTGGTATTGTTATATCCATTTGAAAAAATGAGAAAACTAACACCAAGAGAGGCTAAGATACTGGCCTAAGGTCCAAGAACAAGAAGTTGGCAAAGATCAAAAGCTGACCATGTGTCACCTGATTTTCATAAACTGAGGGTAAAAGTGCAAATCTGTGAAGCTTTCTTGAGGTCAAGTTGGCAGTATGAATTAAAAGCCTTAAAATGCCATTGCTTAACTATCAATTCCACTCTGTGTTCTTTACCTCAAGAAATACACAGTTAAAGGTATTATTTGAGAATTTGCCAAATTCAAGGTTACTTTCCTCTTTAGTCTAGATTATTTCTTGGTTGATTAATCCAAATATGATGGAAATTTCAGAACACCAAGAGATGTAGAGTGCCCAGAGATTTTAATCTTCCTTTATTCTTTGTGAAATGCAATGATGACCACTTTCAAGGCCTTACTTGATCTGTTTTCAATATTCTTCCAAATGTAGGATACTTTAGTACTTTGCTGAGTACTAAACACTGGAGCACCCATGTGGAAGCATCTGTACAGTGGTTCTCATGGGAGGAAACATGAGGAGGGAACATAGAGAGGTGGAAGGTGGTGGTGTGAAAGTCAGCACTGTTAGTTACTTTCCCTGGATCTGAATCACAAATAATGGGTCCAAGGTGACAACCTACAGTAGGCAGAACAGTGGGCCCCCAAGGATATCCATATCCTAATTTCTAGTTACATGAAAGAGGGGAATTAAGTTTTGGATGGAATTAAGGTTGCTAATCAGATGACCTTGAGATGGGGTGATCATCCTGGAGTATCCAGGTGGGCCCAATGTAATCACAGGTGTCTTTAAAAGTGGAAGAGGGAGACAGACAAGGAAGCCAGGGAGATGGAACATAGAAAGAACTTACTCTACTAATGTTGACTTTGAAGATGGAGGAAGGGGCACAGAAGCCAAAGAATGTGGGCAACCTCCAGAATCTGGAAAAGCAAGAAAAATGGGTTCATCTCTAGACCCTTCAGAAGAAATTCTCCTCTTATTGTCAATTCAATTTTACCCTAACTGTTTTAGTTTTCTAGGCTGCTTAAAGCAGAAATACAATGGCTTAAGCAATGTGAATTTATTAGCTTGCAGTTTGAGGCCATGGAAATGTACAGATCAAGGTATCATCAAGGTGATGCCTTCTTCCCAAAGACTGCTGGTGATCCTTGGCTCCTCTGCCACATGACAAAACACACGAGGCATCTGCTGGCCTCTCCCATCTCTTCTAGGATAGCCGTTTTCAGCTTCTTGCTTCTGGGCTTCCTCTCTCTCTCTCTCTCTCTCTCTCTCTCTCTCCTCATTCCATTTATAAAGGACTACAGTAAGGGAATTAAGACTCACCCTGGGCCATGCCTTAACTGACCTAACTTCACCAAAGGTTGTACTTATAATAGGTTTACACCTATGGGAATGGATCAGCTTTAAGAACGTGATTTTCTAGGGGAACCTACAGTTCCAAACAACCAATATCCACAGAGACCTATTTTGGTTTTCTACTCTCTAGAATGGTAAGATAATAAATTTGTATCGTTTTAAGTCATTAAGTTTACGGTAATTTGTTACAACAGCAATAAGAAAGTGATGCACATCCAAGCAAATTTTGTGACATGGAAGAAAATGTTTTTACCTCTTCATTATTAGAAACATTAAAAAAAAGAAAACATAATCTCTATGAATGAAGAGGGACTTACAGATGTTCCTTTTTTTTTTTTAACTGATATACAAGTTGTTTAAAGGAAAAGGTACATAGATCCATAGATCTTCTACCTAGTAAAGTAAAACCGACAGGTTTTTCAATTCTAAAAAGAAGGAAATTAGGAGATCTTAAGTTCATTGGAAGGGATTTTCCTGGGTTCTGGTCATATACACAATATTTAGCTGCCAGCACCCATTTGCAATAGTAAAAATTTGGAAACAATTTAAATGTCTCAAAATAAGTAATTAGACAAATTACAAATTGCTGTATGTCTACACAATTGAATGCTGAGTTGCTAATAAAATCATTATATAAAAATACATTTACTGTCTACTTAAAATTTAGGCCTAAGAGTCACCCCCAGGAGGGCCTCTTTTGTTACTCAGATGTGGCCTCTCTCTCCAGCCAACATGATGAGCAGTCTCACCACCCTTCCCCTCTCTGCGTGGGACATGACTCCCAGGGATGTGTACCTTCCTGGCAACATGGGACAGAGAACCTGGAATGAGCTGAGATTCAGCATCAA
>PVIY010015800.1:0-53055 GCA_004026745.1 Myrmecophaga tridactyla | reverse complement strand
ATATGATCACCTAAATCAGGAATTGGTAAAATATGGCCTATCAGCCAAATCTAGCCTACCACCTGTTTTTTGTAAATAAAGTTCTATTTAAATTTTATTTACAAAAAAAATCTATTTTAACTTTATTGGGTATGGCTGCTATTTCATTTTGACAAGAATTGATAAGATTCACCATTAAAAAAAAACAAAAACTCTCAACATACTAGGAATACAAAGAAACTTTTATATTCTAATAAAAGGTACCCAAAACAGCTTTAACTATTATCATACTTAGTTGTGAAATATTAAAAATGCATCCCTGAGTTTGGAGACAAGCAAGGATATTCACTAATACCACTTCTAGTCAACATTGTATTAGCAGTTCTAGCCAGTGATAAGGCATCAAAGAGGCATTAGAGGTATACATTTTAGAAGGGAAGCAGTAAATCCATCATTATTCACTGATGACATAATTGTGCACATAGGAAACTCCAAAGAATCTACCCACAAACTCAATTAATGGGAAATAGAGGAAATCATTAGATACAAGATCTACCTACAAAAATATTATAAACAAAAATGAAAAAGTGCAGTATATAATGCTTTAACTAACATCAGAAATTTGAAGTTATTAAGAATAATTGAAGTCACTAAGTGTAAGAAATTTCTCTGACATCTATAAAATATTGCTGAGAGACAGAATGCCTAATTAAATGGAGGGATGTGCCCTAATAAAAGATTGGAAGCCTCAATAATTTAAAATGTCAGTTTTCTCCAAGTCATCTATCATGCAATCACAATAAAAATCCCAGTAACATTTTTAAGAAAATTGAATCAGGATATTTTAAAGTTTAAATAAAAATTCCAAAATCCTCAAGAAGTCATAAAGATCTGAATAAAGAAGAAAACCAATGGAGGAATAAAGAAGAAAACCAATGGAGGAATAAAAAAGAAAACCAATGGAGGAATGAAGAAGAAAACCAATGAAGGACTTGCCCTGTCAGATATGAAGGCATATTGTAAAGCCAGAGAAATTAAGACTGGATGCTGCTGATGTAAAGGAAGTAAATAAAATATCCACAATTGACCTAAGCAAACTAAACAATATGTTAATTGGGAATAAAATAAATGCTTAGTCATGAAACTATGAAGGAAAGCAAATTTAATACAAATTTCAAGATAGTGTTTACCTCTAGGAGGAGAGAAACTGGGATATGCTTTTGGAAGGTACATACAGAGTGTCTTCAAAGCTACAGTGAGTTGTGGATTCATAGTGTAATAAAATGCTTTCTAGAATTTTATTTGCCTCATTTTTAGTTGAATCCACAAAGTACAAAACAAAATATGTGACAAGTATTCCCACAATCCGCAATGGGAATGTTTATCATCTGCCTAAGATGTCAATAAAAATGGTCAAAACTTTTTTTATGACCTTTAGAGTATGAAAGGTTGAAGAGGCCAAAAGAATCACTGGAAAAAGGTGTTCAAAGTGCTGCTGCTTTATTTTCCATTTAAACCTTCCCCAGTGGATTTGGAGAGAGAGATGCTTCCATCCTACCTCAAACTTGATGAGTGCAGCTTTAATGGTACCATTTGAATAGCTTGAATTTTAAGAAAAGCACTAAGCACTTGTATTTAATCCATGTCTGAAAATTAAAGAGGAAAGTCTGTGCTGAACTTAATGAAGGGATGCGAGGTGGCTGTAATAGAAGCCAGCTGTGCTCTCTACAATAAGCAGGGCAGAGGATTTTATTTCCTGTAGACCTATTTGGACCTTTGGAAGGTCACCACGAGGTCATTTAGAACAGCTTCCTTCCAGAGGCTGTGTCCTCAGTCTAAAGAAGAATTCCATTAATAGAAGTGAAGCAATGGAAATGAAGTATTATGACCCCATTCCAAAGGAGGTGCACAGCCCTTTAAAAGGAAATTGGGAGACATTTCTAATACTGAAGAATATCCAAACCTCTGAAAATGTCTCCACAAAAGAGAGCATCTACATTAAACACCCACAGAGACCAGAGAGTTCCAAGATCCAATCACAAGGATACCAGTTGAGTAGGACTTTTTCTGTCCCTGGCTTCTTCCTTCTCCCACAATCCCCTCTGTCTCTGTTTGGATTCTTGCCATGGAAGGCATTAGCCTATGACTTCTGTGATGAAGAGACCTCATGTAAACCCTCCAGGCAAGGACCTAGCTGAGTTTTTGGCTGCCAGTCAACATCAACCAACCGCCATGCCAATGAGTTGCCTTGGATATCCAGCCCAGCTCAATCTTCAGATGACTGCAGTCTCAGCTACCCTCTGACTACAACAACTGAGATACCCAAACAGGATGTGCGCAGCCAAGCACTTCCCAAATTCCTGACCTGCAAATTCATGAACAAAATAAAATTGTTTTTAATCATCAATATTTGGGTAATTTTTAATACTCAAATAGTAACCAAAATAAGAAAGTTGTGGTCATTTGAATTAACCAGGAGATACTTGCTCCCCACTAATGTTGGAGTTGGCTTAATTTGCTTTGGACAAAGAAAGCACTTGAAATTTCTTAGGCTTTGAAATAGTAGCTTGCATAGTGGAGCTTGTCTTCTTGTACTTCCATCCTTGTGGTGAGAAAAGCATCCTCTGGTAGTTCTTCTTTAGACTAGCAACAGAATGAACATATGAATAGCAAAACTGAGCCCAAATGGCAAGGAGGAGCCAGCTCCCAACAGACATACAGCTTTAAACAGAGTGGCCTAGCAGATACCTAGGTTTGCAGAGCCACCTCAACCAAGCTGTGGACAGTAAGTATAAATCCTTGTTGTTTTATGACAATGAGATTTTTGTGATTTTTTTAATTGTTTGTTACACAGCATGATTGCAGCAATAATTGACTGAATCAGAAGCTTACTCTGGTGACAGTATATATGTAATATACAAGATGGAGTTGAAAATCAGATGTGGGAAAAAATGTCTCAGTTAAGATAATGAATGACTGAACTTAGCGTAGCACAGCCTTGGTGATTCAGGGCATAGGATTTTAGAAGGCTCCTGTAATAGTCATAAATACTACTAGAAAAATGATCATTTCTTCTCTGAAATAGAGGAGAAAAAGCAGAAGTTCCAGAAAGTGAGACAGTTATGAAAGAGGACTGGGTTTCTGAAGTAAAGGTGAAAGTGTGCATGATCACAGGAAAGTACTATCTATCATACACTTTAAACTTATCAGGTGTAGATTTCAAAATTATGGAAAGCAAAATGAACTGAGAACATTTAACCCCTAAATGCCTGTAGGCATTTCTAGGTGTTTCGTCTGCCCACTGGGAGCATGTGTTGTGTTTGTAACTCACAGACATGGAACATGAGCTCATTCAGACCCTCCAACCTCCAGGCACCAACAATACAAGGTATACACCCTACCCCCTCTTCTACTTTTGTAAAGTAAGGTTGCAGATGAACTAGCTGTACTCTGTAACAAGGAATTGGACATGCTTGTATTATAATTATTCAGTACTGCATTTTAAAAATGGACCATTAAATAGCCATAATTCTGTGAGGTCTTCATTATCATTAACAATTTCTAATTTTATTCTTGAAAGGGTGACTTCATCTTAAGAATAGTTGTTTGAGAGAACTCATTATTTTCCTTCTTAAATAGGCCTTGGGACTTTCCTGTGCTAAGAAATATCACTTCTCTTTGTATATGAATGATGATATGAATGACTCATTTATAAATATGAGTGTTCAACTATAATATGGTTTCATTTGCAAAAGCTTATCCAGAGCTGCCCTCTGAATAATCAAAATTCATTCATGCTACCACTGAATAGGCTGATTGTTTTACTTTGATTTTGCCTTTCAATTTTCATAGTGACTCTGCACAACTAGTAAGTTTAAACTTTTAGGGCCTTTTATTCTAGAGAATATAGAGGCTTGATTTGTTTTTGTTGTGGAAGTAGACCTTTCCTGACATGATGTACTCCAGTCCAGAATTTCCTATTATCCAACTTTCTTTTACTCTCACTTGTGGTTCTAATTATCAGAAATATTTACATGCTAACTAACCTCAAATTTGGCCTTATCATCTAGCTGCCTTAAATTATATTTGGATCAATATAGTAAAGCAAAAGAGGAAGAGAGATGGTCTTAAGATGACAATAAACATGGTTTCAGTGTGTGTTTATATTTATTATTTTGAAGACTTGGGATCATTTAATTGAGTTTCCTTATCTCTTGCCTTAAATTCTTAAAAAAGACAACCATATAAATCCAGCCAATTAATCACTTCAGAATTTTAAAACTCTATTGATTTTTTCTTCTTCTAAAATCTCCCCAATAAGACTTGTCCCTGGAGAATTCTATAAAAGGGCAAAGGATATCTGTGCAGTCTTGGCTCTTTCAGACACTTGGCAGTTTAATGACTCATTGTACTTATAAATGTTTCTGATTAAGCCCTTTTATTTTATTATGTAATTTAATTTATATCATTGCATTTCAAACAGAATTTTCTCATTTCTGTTACCTGATTCACACATTATTCAGTGTCCACTTACACATTCGAAGGTTTCTTATAAGTAGTAACTATTTTCTCTACTTGGCCTTTGATAATCCCTCAGAGTAGACCTCTTCTTTGAAATGAATAGAAGTGATTTTTCACATCTAAAGTGTTATTAATATAGTGCATGGAATTATTTATCTTAAAACCAAAATTCAATTGCATATGTACTGATATTGAGAAATAAGTATTACCAAAGGATGGTAATAAGAATTCACTATGTACTCTGGATTTAGTTGTCCAGACCTTGTACAAATATGTAACAGTAAAGTGGCTATATGCTTGCTAGGGTATTAGCTAGTTTCTCACAGTAAGTTTGGTAGCTCAGAGCAGAAATGTATATATAATTGAATGCTAACATAGAATTTTGCACTGAGGTACAAGTTTGAAGAGATTTGAAATTCCAAAGTAACTTGCCACACAAAAATGTAATATTTCAAAAAATAATTCTTTCAGTTTGCTGAAGCTACTGGAATGCAATATACCTGAAATGGTTTGGCTTTTTCATTGGGGCTTTATTAGATTACATATTTACATTCTGAGGTCAGGAAAATGTCAAATTAAGGCATCAAGAGGGAGATACCTTCTCTGGGGAAAGGCTGTTGGCTTCAGGGGTTCCTCTGTCACATGGGAAGGCACATGGCGACATCTGCTGGTCCTTCTCTCCAAAATGTCTCTGCACTTCTGTGGGTCCTTGCTTGTTTTCCCCAGCATGTTCCTGTCTAAGCTCTCTGGGCTTTTACATCTTTTATCCTCTCAAAAAGGACTCCAGTAAAGGATTAAGACCCACCTTGAGTGGGATGGGTCATCTCTCCATAGAAACAATTTAAGCCAAAGGTCCCACCCACAACGGGTCTGTATCCACAGGAATGGGTTAAAAGAACATAGGCTTCTCTGGTACACATAACAGATTCAAACCAGCACAATAACTATGAGAACTGGTTCTAGGATTCTTAAATCACTTCATTTATTTTAAGAATTTAAAATAATCAAGGGGAAGTACACACAAAAAAATTTTGTTCTCAGGGCCATCCTCTCTCAGTGACCCTTCACCCTGTCAAGGATTTCAATTCATTTCATGCCCATGGAGGGGAGTCTCTGTGGCATATCTCAGAAGTGTGTCCTCTGAAATTTACAGATATGGGGACCGGGGTTGATTAATGTCTGAGAAAGTCAAAGGCACCTTTGAATCTGGAGTATTACTCCTACCTGGAAAACCTAGAAGAAAAGAGAAAGGCTAATGAACTGTTTGGGAAATATGTCCAAGGAGGACAGTTGCCATGAGATAGCTTTGCACTCTGAGTTTTCAGATGGGAGAAGCTAAATGCTTTTCAAGGATGCAATTCTTTTTCACAATTGAGCCACCAGAAGGAAGTTGGAGATGTTAACTCTTAAACCCCTAATCCCTTCCTCCCCTCATGTGCTGATGAAGGAATCATAAATACATCAAGGAATTTCAAGAGAACATGACTCAGCAAAAAAGACAAAAACATGTTAATCATGGAGCCTGGAGAAAGTTAACTTTAACCATCTGCCAAGCCCATGAAGCTGGAAAGAGCCCCAAATAAGGACTATCCGATCATTTTACCACTCCTCACTCCATCTGCTCTGAATTTTATTTTTAGTTATTTATTTTTATTTATCTAATTTTATTCAGGGGCTGCTAGTGCAAGGAAGAGAGTAGAGTTCAACTCCACAGAAACGAAACACTACAAGCTTTTTAATGTCTGGATATAGTTGGAGGAAAAGGACTGGGAGATAGTAAGGGGGTGATCAGTGGAATGAGTGAGTGATTGACTGAGGATGAAATTATGATCACTTACTTCTGAATGAATTCCTGAAAGCTAATTAGGCCTCTTGGGGTTTTAAGGGCTGGGAGAGAAGGCGGTGGAGGGGGAGATGAAGAGCTGCCACAAGAGACTCTCAGATTTCTAGACTGTGTAAAAACCAGGGTGAGAAGGAGAGAGGAGACAGAAATCTGGGCCAGATTAGTATTTAGAACAATTAAGGTCAAGATGTCCTTTCTCCTATATTATTATATTTTCCTGCCATCCAGGTTGCACTGTTCTAGGCTCTGGAGATTCAGCTAGTGAATGAGACAAAGTCCCTGTACTCCTTAAATTATATCCTTCTGGGAGAAAAAGAAATACAAAGATATGGTGATGTAGAACTTCCACCAAACGTGGCAGAGTAGGGAGCTCCAGGACTCACCACTCCTGAAAAGCAGTTAGTGGGCAGGCAAAAATGGTCTGAAACTGTTCTGAGGATCCAGAGGCCAGGAGAGCCATGTACAGCACTCAGGGATGGAGAGGAGGAGGAGGGGAAGAAGCTGCAGTAAAGGAGTATGAATAACTTGCTCTTCAGCAGGTGCTGGTGCCCAGGCCCCACTTTAGGAGGAACCGCCTCCAGTCTGGTCCCTGACTGGCTGCTGCAGATGGTAAGGGATGTGGAAGCCCTCTTCACCAAGAATAGAGGGGCTGCAGCCAAGTCCTGATCATGGCTTTTAATCAGCAAAATTAGATAATTGGGTCCCAGCTCTGAGCTGCTGTTTTCAGCTCGCCCAGACAGAGACTGCCCTGGCCATTGTTTCAACTCCACTACAGAATGCAATGGAGTTGGTGGTGGTTTAAAAAAGGGGTGCCCTCTTAGGGTTGTGGGGAACTGTTTGATGAAGAATGCCATCTGCTGGGAAGGCTGGGAAGTGCAGCTTTGAGGACCTGTCAAAAGGCTTTTTGGTGACTTTCCTGACCCTCTCACCAGGACTCTTTGGAACTGGTCTGCATCCTCTTTGTGATTCCATATCCCTATTTAGGCTGGGAAATATTGACTTGGGAATATCTTCACCAGGATGACCCTACTCCAGAATTTTCTTTCCAAGCGAAGACAGCTAGAAACAGTGAAAGGAAAGTTAAGAAAAAAGTGGAGGCAAAACAAAACCAAATAGAACAGGTCAAGATTCCATAGAAGGAACAGAGGGAAGGAAACATTCTCCTGGAGATGAAACAATCTTAAAACAGTACTGTATCAGATAAAGAATCAGATAAAGAACAGCTGAAAAAATCTGATCTGTTAAATAAGGGCAATTCTAAAGGTCCAGAATAATTTGCACCAAGTGTCAAAGAGGAGCCTAAACACAAAACCAATCAACAATAAAACCTTTGGCAAGAGAGAGAAGCTGATCTTCAGAGTAAACCTATCAAGATAATCAGATGTCTGGCAATCAGGAAAAAATTATAAGCCATACTAAGAAACAAGAAGATATGTCCCAGTCAAAGGAAAAAAGTTAAACTTCAGAGAAGACACACAATTTGGAATGACTAGTCAAAGATGTTCAGGCAAATTTCCTAAAATCAAGGAGAGGAAGGAAAATGCATATAAGGAGATAAAGGATGTGAAGAAGACCCTGGCTGAGAATAAAGAAGAATTTGAAAGTATAAAAAAATATATATGAGAATGAAAGGCACAATAGAAGAGATAAAAGATATATTAGGGGCATGAAACAGCAGATTTAAACAGCCAGAAGAAAGGAACAGTGAATCAGAATATAGGAAAATCAAAATCTTACAGACAGAAGAACAGAAAAAAGAATGGAAAAATCTGAGAAAGTTTCAAGGAATTGAATGAAAGCATGAAGTACACATTGTCAAGAGTGTACCAGAAGTAGAAGAGAAAGGGAAAAAAGGGCAGAAAGGATGTTTGAGGAAATAATGACACAAAATACCCAGCCCTTAAATGGAATCTATAAATATACATGTCCAAGAAGTGCAATGTACTCCAAACAGAATAAATCCTAATAGGCCTACACTGAGACACATATTAATTAGACTGTCAAATGCCAAAGATAAAGAGAGAAGCCTGAATGCAGCAAGAGAAGAGCAATTCATCACATACAAGGGCACAACAATAAGCCTCAGTGCCGATTTCTCATCAGAGACCATGGAGGTGAGAAGACAGTGGTATGATGTATTTAAGGTACTGAAAGAAAAAATATGCCAGCTGAGAATACTTTATCCAGCAATATTGCCCTTCAAAAATGAGGGAGATTTAAATATGCAGAGATAAGCAAAAACTGAGATCTGCTCTATAACAAATACTAAAACGGGCTCTACTGGATGAAAGGAAAAGACATGAGAGAGAGGCTTGGGGAAGAGTGTACACATGATTATCAGTAAGGGTAACTAAAAGGGTAAAAAAAAAGATGAAAAAAAATATGATATAAAAACCAAAGGACAAAATGGTTGAAGTAAGTACTTCCCTTATGATAATAATATTGATGTTAATGGATTAAACTCTCCAATCAAAAGACAGATTGGCAGAATGGATTTTTAAAAAAGTATGAACCAGCTCTGTGCTAATAATAAAAGAATTACTTTAGATGCAATGGATTTAAGGTGAAAGGTTGGAAAAGGATATTCCATGCAAAAGGTGATCAAAAAAGAGCTGGGTTAGTTGTAAGAATATTTGGCAAAATAGACATTAAATGCAAAACTGTCATAAGAGACAAGGAAGGACAATATATATTAATGAAAGGAGCAATCCACCAAGAAGAAATAACAATCATAAATTATTTATCCCCCTAACCAGAGTAACCAAAAATATATGAAGCAAGCCCTGCCAAAACTGAAGAGCATCAGAGATGTCGCTACTATAATAGTTGGATACTTCAATACAACACTCTCATCAATAGACAGAATATCTGTCTATATAGAATATCTATATAGAGCATCTTTGATGACAAATAAGGAAAAAAAGAACTTGAATAATATAATAAGTGAATTAGTGCTAGCTGACATATATGGAACTTTTCACCCCCAAATAAGAAGATATACAGTCTTCTCAAGTACACATGAATTATTCTCCATGATAGGCCAGATGTAGGATCACAAAATAAGTCTCGATTAATTTACAAGATTGAAATTATGCTAAGTACTTTCTTTGGCCTCAATGGATGAATCTGGGAATAAACAGGTGGAAAACTGGAATATTCATATGTATATGGAGGTTAAACAACACATTTAAGCAGTCAAGGAAGAAATTGCAAGGAAAATCAGTAAATATCTTGAGACGAATGAAAATAAGACCATAACATATCAGAACTTATGACATGCAGTGAAGGCAGTGCTGGGAGTGAAATTTATAACCATGAACACCTATATTAAATAAACAAAAAGAAAGAGCTAAAATCAAAGACCTAACTGCACACCTGGAGGAATTTGAAAAAGAACATCAAACTAACCCCAAAGCAAGTGGAAGGAAATATAACAAAGATTAGAACATAAATAAATAAAATTGATATTAAAAAGCATTAGAATTAACAAAACCAAAAGTTAGTTCTTTGAGAGGATCGATAAAATTGGCAAATCCTTGGCTAGTCTGAAGAAGAAAAACAGAAGATGCAAATAAGATGCAAATTCCCACCTCAGAATGAGAGGTGGGAAATTCTGCTGACCCAACAGAAATAAAAAGGATCATTAGAATGTACTATGACCAATTGTATGCCAGGAAATCAAACCACCTAGATGAAGTGAATAAATTCCTTGAAGCACCCAAGTCACCTACATAGACTCTAGAAGAAATAGAAGCTCTCCACAGACCAATTACAAGTAAAGAGGTTGAGTCATCTCAAACCTCCCAATAAAGATTATTCCAGGACCAGGTGTCTTCACAGGTGAATTCTACCAATCCAAGAATCAATACCAATCCTGCTCAAATCTTCCAAAAAATTGAAGAACAGGGAAGGCTATGTAACTCAGTCCGTGAGGTCAACCTCAGTTTAATACTAAAGCCAGAAAAAAGATACCAGAAGAAAAGAAAACTCCAAACCAATTTCTCTAATGAGTATAGATGTAAAAATTCTTGACAAAATACCTGGAAATTGAGTTCAACAACACATTAAAAGAAATATAAACCATAATCAATTGGGTTTAATGTAAGGTATGCTGGGGTGTTTCAACACAAGAAAAAATCAATTAATGTAATACACCACATTAACAAATTGAAAGGGCAAAACACCACAATTATCTTGATTGACACAGAAAAGGCATTTGATGAAATTCAGCATCCTTTCTGGATAAAAGCACTTCAAAAAATATATATATATAGGAATAGGAGTACACTCCTACAGCTGACATTATACTCCTTGGTGAGACTGAAAGCTTTCCCTTTAAGATCTGGAACAAGACAAGAATGCTCACTGTTACCAGTGTTATCCAACATTGGGCTAGAGCAATTAGGTAAAAAAAGATAAATAAATAAATAAATAAAATAAAATGCATCCCAACTGGAAAGGAAAATTATCACTATTTGCAGATGATATGATTCTACATAAGAAAGTCCTGAAAAAATCTACAACAAAACTATCTAGAGATAACAAATGAATTCAGCAAAATGATGAGATCAGCATGCAAATATCAGTAGCATTTCTATGCACTAATAATGAGCAATCTGAGGAGGAAATCAAGGAAAAAATTCCATTTGCAATAGCAACTGAAAGGTTCGTATAATATCTAGGAATAAATTTAACCAAGGTTGAAAAGTAATTGTACACAAAAAGCTATAAAACATTGCTAAAAGAGATCAAAGACCTAAATTCTTTGGAAGGACTTCTGTGTTCATAGATTGGAGGATGAAATATCTTTATGTCAATTATACTTAAATTGATTTACAGATTCAACACAATCCCAATCAAAATTACAACAGCTTACTTTTTGGAAATGGAAACCAATTTATGAAATGTATCTGGAAAGTTAAAGAGCCTTAAATAGCCAAAAACATCTTGAAAAAGAACAAAATTGGAGGACTCATATTTCTTCAAATTTCTTATTTGAATTTAAAGCATATTACAATGCTACAGTGGTCAAAATAGCGTGGTACTGGCAGATAGATATATTGACTAATGCAATCAAATTGGGGTTCAGAAATGGACCCTTACATCTGTGGCAAACTGATATTTGACAAAGCTTCAAGTCCACTTAAGTGGGACAGAATAGTCTCTTCAACAAATGTTGCTGGGAGAACCAGGTATCCATAGCCAAAAGAATGAAAGAGGACCCCTATCTCATACCTGCTGTAAAAATTAACTCAAAATGGACCAAAGATCTAAATATGGGAGCTGGGGCCATAAAACTCCTAGAAGAAAATGTAGGGAAGAATCTTCAAGGTCTTGAGGTAGGCAATATTTTCTCAAATTTTACACCCAAAGCACAAGCAACAAATGAAGAAATAGATAAATGGGAGCTCCTCAAAATTAAAAACACTTGTGCTTCAAAGGACTTTGTCAAGACAGAGAAAAGGCAGCTTACTCAATGGAAGACTATATTTGGAAATCACATTTCCAATGAGGGTTTAATATCCAGAATATATAAAGAAATCCTACAATTCAATGATTAAAAAGACAACCCAATTTAAAAATGGGCAAAAGATTTTCATAAGCAGTTTTCCAAAGAGGAAATGCAAATGGCCAAAAAGCACATGAAAAGTTGTTCTGTTTGACAACATGATGTTTCGCTGGCTATCAGGGAAATGTAAATCAAAATCACAATGAGATATCATCTCAAACCTACTAGAATGGCCACTTTTAAAAACTTAAAATATTGGAGAGGATGTGGAAAAATTGGAAGACTCATTCACTGCTTTGGGGAATGTAAAATGGTGCAGCCCCTGGGTGGAAGACAGTTTGGCCATTCCTCAAGAAGCCAAAGTATAGAATTCCCATATAATCAGAAATCCCACTACTGGTAAATAAATCTCCTGGGTAAATACCCAGGAGAACTGAAAGCAGGGACTTGAGCAGACATTTGCACACCTATTTTCAAAGTGGCATTACTCAAATTGCCAAAAAAAAGAGTCAACTGAGGTGCCTATCAACTGATGAAAGAGAAACAAAATGTGATATGTGTGTGTGTGTGTGCGTGTGTTTATATATATAATGGAATAACATTCAGCAGTAAGAAGGAATGAAGCCCTGATGCATGTGACAACATGGATGAACCTGATAGGCATTATATTGAGTGAAATAAGACAGGCACAAAAGAAAAAAATATGTATGATCTTACTGACATGAACTGATAACAATAAGCAAACTCAGGTTACCAGGATATAGAATTGGGGTAGAGAATTGGGAGCTAATCTCTAACTCAATTAATGTTTAATTCCCTAGTTCAAATTAATGCTTACTGTGTGCAGAATTTCTCATTAGACTGATTGTAAATGTTTAGAAATGGAAATAGTAGCACATTTTTTGTGACTAATTAATAGAGCCGAATTATGTGTGTGAATTGATTGAAAGGGAAGTTTGGGGTCTGTTACTAGAAGGAAAGTTAGAGGATAAAACATGGGACTGTATAACGTGGTGAACTCTGTTGTGGGTGACAGCTGTGACTGAGGAAAATATCAGAGTGTTCTTTCATGAATTATAATAAATGCATGTCACTATTACAAGGTGTTAATAATAAGGTGGTATATAGGAAAAATATACTTAATGTAAGCTTTGGACTATAGTTAAGCATAATATTTTAATATTCTTTCATCAATTGTAACAAAGGTACCACACCAATGCAAAAAAGTAAACAATATGGGAATATATAGGAACATTGTATTTTTTGACATGCTTTTAAGTAAATTTATAACTTCTCTAAAAAAACAACAATCTTTAAAAAACGTAATGCTGAACGGAAGGATTGGACTCAAAATACTACATATGGTATTCAATTTGTAAAAAATGTAAACATAAATAAATATATAGTGACACAAGTAGATTAGTGGTTATATAGGACTGGGGAAGGTTAGAGGGATTGAGAGGTGACTGCTAATGGATATTAGGCTTTGCTTTTTGGGGTAATGTAAATGTTTTAAAATTTATTGTGGTGATGAATGCACAACCCTGTGATTATACTAAAAAATACTGATATATACTTTGTATCAAAAAACACAATATTCCAATATCAATTCCAGATGAGTTCAAATTTTTTAAAAAATTGGTGATATTAGGTGAGGTTTAATTTACTAGAAGTTTCCATGTAGTAGGCATTTTCTAAGGTATAAAATAATTTAAAATATATCTTTTGGAGCACATGTATTTATATAAAAGTTGAAATAAAAGCATTCCTATACTGGCTAACTATATTTCATTCTGACTAAGAGACAAGTATTAAAAAGTGGAACCTTAATCGATTGATAGGAAAATACTGTAATATTTTTAGCAGCAATACTTTTAAACACCACGAGATGGTGATATTTCTCTATAAAAACAAAACTTTGTCTCAAATGGTATAAACATTCTTAAATTTCCCAAAGTAAAACTGAATGATTATTTTTACTGTTTTGAAAGCAAAGATGGGATTTCAAAATTATTTGACTATTGATGTCACACTAAATAGTGATAATCCAAATTAATATTTTTTAAATGTTTGAGTTTTTTTTAATGGCAGTATGAATAAATGAATCAACCACAGTTTTAGCAAACAATGGGGGATTGTTCATTCAATTTTTCATCCATAATGAATGTGACTCATCTGTTAATTTAAGCCACTTTTTTTTGTCCTTTCTTCTTAAGGCGTTTTCTTCATTTTATGGACTTCCCTTGGCTGTCCTTGATAACAAATTGTTGTGTGAAGTATATTCTTATTTGTTGAAGATCAAAATAATTTAAATATCCCCATACAAAATGAGATTATTCTAATGTTTCTAGTTATTCTAAACAGATGATTTGTTTCTGCTGATATTTATTTGTCTACATCTAAGAACTGGAACTTGAAACACATTATAAAGTAATAATGCATGTCTTTCCTGTATATTGGATTTCATCTTTTGTCTCATTTTAGGATTATCTGTTGTCATCTTTGTATAGTATTCACTTCTTCCTACAGTCTCCTCTGAATCATAGGAGAGAATATGAAAGCTCATAGCCTAGAATCCTTTTCTTGTGTTCCCCTAAGTAAAAATCTGACAGGGAGAAGTTCTCACTTGAACTCTGGAAGGCAGAAGAGAAAGAGAAGCTATTATTTTCTGATCACAGTTGCTAACAGGCTAATGGTTAAGCAGCAGTTGAAATGTTTGAAGCCACTTCCAAAATGAATTCCTGCAAACCACCTACCTCAGAACTGCAGCCTGCTGGCATCAGCAGGTTGGTGGCTCTCTGAGATTGCTCAAATTGAGAACATCTAAGTGAGCTTCTGTTTACTAACTATTAAGGCTGTAGACAGCTGAGATCCTTGATTGCAATGTAATTTTTGTAATGTCTAGTAGCAACTATGCTGACCTTTACTCCACAATCTGATTCAATGGCTGCATAAACCACTAATTCCCTATATTAATGTCAATTCGCCTTGGAGTACGTAGAGTGACATCTGCATCCCTGACAACACAGATTGATGCACTCCCATAGACTGCAAGAAATAAAATGAGAAGAGAACATGTGAGCCTGTGTGTCTGTATTTGAATTAGCAAACTTAAGTACACAAGGTGACATGACAAGCTCAGAAGTATAGTTATAATAATCACAACAAATCCTCCCATTCAAAAAGGAAGGCAAATTGCAACCATTATCTATAGTGATTTTGAATTCCTTCTGGGCAAATTTTGGGAAAGAACTTATCCTGAAGATAAGGAATGTTCCTTGTTTAGACATTTGCTGTGCTTGCTCCCTAGACATGGCTCTCTAGGTGTTACTGTCTTTATTTCATACTGTGTATTCTTTCCTTTTTCATTTGCCATCTCTGCCACATCTGCAGAGGGCATTGGAATACATGCTTCCATTCAGTAGAAATTTAGGAAAACTAGGGTCATTGTACACCTTCAACAGACTCACTCTTTTACTTCAGACTGGTTGAACTATTGGCTGTATCTCAAACACTTTATTGACCTTTTGTCCAAACACTTTATTGGTTAAATTAATGTTGCTAATGTGCCAGTAACAACATTCCAATTATTTCCAAGAACAGACTCATCTACTTTAGTTATTAAGCTTTCTTGGGAAAGTCAAACCATTAGTCTCTTTGCTCTGAATCATTTTCCCCATCTGAAAAGATCTATTGGGATCCCCTTGATCCATTTAGAAATCACAATCAAGGGCTTTCTTCCTTCTGAGCATGCCTTGAATTGAACTTTACCTGTAGGTTCAGTGCTAAATCAGTCTTTGTCATTCACAGTACTTTTTTATCTTATCTTTTTCTGTTTGGATATCAGAAAGAGTTGTATCTTCCAACACTGTAAGATTATCTTTAACAATTTTGTCTTTCTAACTACCTGATACTAGAAAATAAAAATACAATTGACTTTTTAAACTACCTGGTATCTAAAAACTTTCCTATGCTCACTATTTAAAGATAATAATCAAATTATATTCTACAAACAATGGCATATTGTTTGTGAATATTGACAGTATTGTTTTTATCCAATCCTTACATTTGGATTTTTACTTTCTTTTTATTACTTTATAATAAAACTGGCTACAGTTTTGAATGGAAGTGATGAATCATTTGCTCATACATAATATTAGAGAAAACTAACATTGTGTCATCATTAGATAGATATGAAGTTGGCAGTAGGTTTTCATGTATGTACTTTATGATAGTAAGGAAATTTCACTGTGCTCCTAGTTTGCTAAGAAGTTTTGTCATGAATGGATATTGAACTTTATCAAATTGTTTTACTGCATCTATTGAGATATTTCAATGAATTTTCTCCTCCTGTGGTAAATTGCATTGTTTGGTTAAAAATGTGTACAAACCTTTGAATTTCCAGCATAAAACTAACTCCATCAGAATACATTATGTGCGATTATATTAAAACTTGATTGGGTTTGTTAATGTTTTGTTTAGGATACATGTAAAGCATTTGTGTTTTTAAGTAAAATTCAGCTATAATGCTCTTTTTCTTGAAAAGATCTTGTGAGGTTTTTGTATCAGTGTCAGGCTGCCCACATTAATAAGTTAAAAAATATTCCCTTTTTCTATTCTATGGCTTTTTTTAGGTTTGACATATTGTCCCTTAAATTTTTCATGGAATTCACTAGGGGAATCCCTGGAGGTTTTGGGATTTGAGGGTCTTAAATTATTATTTCATTTTCTGTAATCTATTTAAAAGTGATATATCTCATCTCCATCTTGTCTTATTTCTAAGTTGTGTATTTAAAGGAATGTTTCCACTTCAATTAATTTTTCAAATAAATTAACTTGTACTTGCTTATAAAATTCTATTAACACCTTTTGATGTTTCAATCATCTGATAGTCTTCTTTTACACTCGTGATATTAGTGCTTTAATTTTCATCTCTCTTTTATTGTTCAGTTTCATTAGAGGTTGATTCACTTTAAAAGACTTTTCTTAGAACCAATCTTTTTATCCTCACAAATAAATGTTCAATGTCTATTTTATTAATTTATCCTCTCACATTTATTATTCCTTTCCTTTTGTTTTATTGTATTTTCCTGCTCATTTTTCAACTGTTGGGTCTATATTCTTAGATTACTTTGATTTTTCAATCTTCTTCCATATACAAATATCTTTGTTTTTTCTAATATATATGTTAGCTGCCTATTTCCCTCTAGAAGTTCTTTAGCTGCCTCTCGCATTAAATTTTGTCATTTAATGTTTTCCTTCTTATTCAGTTTAATATTTTCAAAGATCCACTGTGATTTATTTTATTCACACAAATTATTCGAAAAGAAATTTATTAATTTTAAAATATATGGATTATTTTTTGTTAAACTCTTTCACAATGATTGCAGATTGTTTTCTCTTTCTCTTCCTTTATTACTGTCAAATATTGTATATATTCTATATTTTATATATACATTTGAGTATAAATATATGTTAGGTGTATTAGGTGAATTTTTAGTTTGCTAGGTATATATAAATTTAGAATTCTTGATTTAAAATTGTACATAAAGTGTGTGCGAGGGTAGTTCAGTGGTAGAATTCTCGCCTGCCATGGGGAGACCTGGGTTCAATTCCTGGCCCACACACTTCCCAAAACAAACAAGCAAACCAATAAAATTAAATAAAAATTCAACAAATGGTGCTGCAATATGAGATATTCACATGGAAAAAGAATGAAATGTGACCCCTGCCATACAGCATACAAAAAAAATTGTACATTAATAAATGACCTCTTTATTTCTATAAATGCTTTTGCCTTAATACATGTTAGATATATTAGGTACATGTTAAGTGTGTTAGGTGTATATGAATTTGGAATTCTTGATTTAAAATCATACACTAGTAGGCAACTTGTTTATTTCTATAAATGCTATTTTTGCCTGAAATTTTTGCCTAAGAAAATTTATTTTTAGTGTGTTTAGTTTGGACATGGTATGTATCTTTCTAAATTTTTACTTTAACCTTTCAGCATCTTTTCTGTATTCTTACATTGCAGGTATATGTTAATTTTTTTATTATCCATCTGTTATTTATCCTTCTATTTGCTTAGGAGTTATAAACTCTTTTCACAATCATTATGGTGGTTACCCTAAAGTTTACAGCATTCATCTTTGGCTTATCCAAATCTAATAAAAATTGGCATTTTTACCTTTTCTGAAACAACACAATTCTCTTTATCTCCTTCTTGTGTAATTTGCTGTTTTTCTGTATTTTGATTCTATATATATTGTTTTTACTGTGAAATATAACATATATATATTTATATGCAATAAATTTCCAACTACATTTTAACAAGTAGTTATAGAATAGATTTTAAAGTTTAGTATGGGTTATAGTTCCATGATTTTTCACTTTTTCTTCTAGCTACTCCTAGTAGGCCATGTGAGACCAAAAGAAATATCAATATAATGATTCAGCAGTCATACTCATTTATTAAACCCTACCTTCTCTGTATAACTCCACCATCACTTTTGATCTTTTCCCCAGTTTTTAGGGGTATTTGGGCTATGTATATTCTAACTTTTTCATGTTGGAAGGGGTTGTTGATAATATGGGCTAGGGGGACAGAACTACTGGGTGTTCTGGAAAGGCTGGTCCCTCTGTATTTCAAGATTTATCTGGTTGTGGGCCCCATCTGGAGTTTGTAGGTTTCTGAAAAGTTACCCTAGTGCATGGAACACTAGGAGAATTTTTTTTTTTTTTGGCTTGGGCAGGCACTGGAAATCATACCTAGGTCTCCAGCATGGCAGGTGAGAACTCTGACTGCTGAGCCACCATGGCTCACCCTGGAGAATCTTATATAATTCCCTGAGTATGTTTTAGGATTGGCAGGGATAGTTTAGGTTGGGGGTTGGCAAGATATAAGTAGCAATGTCTAACTGAAGCTTGTGTAAGAGTGACTTCCAAAGTAGCCTCTGGACTCTACTTTGACTCTGCCAGCCACTGATAGGTTATTTGTTACACTTCTTTTCCACTTTTGGTCAGGATGGCATTGTTGATCCCACATTATCAGGGCCAAGCTCATCATGGGAATCATCTCCCATGCTTCCAGGGAGACTCTGCAAGTGAAACCATTGCCCTCCCTGGATGCAAGGTCCCATGTAGAGGGGAGGGCAATGGTTTCACTTGCAGAGTTGGGCAGAAGGGCTTAGAGAGAGAGAGGCCACATCTGAGCAATAAAAGAGGTCATTCAGAGGTGACTCCTGGGCATATCTATAGGTCATTAAGCTTCTCCACTACATTCATAAGCTTCACAAGAGAAAGCCTCAAGAATAATGCTACTGTGAACATCGGTGTGCAAATTTGTTTGTGTCACTGCTTTCAGCTCTTCTGGGTACATAGCAAGTAGTACTATTGCTGGGTCATAGGGCAACTGGATATTTAGTTTTCTGAGGAAATGCCATTCAGTCTTCCATAGCAGTTGTACCATTATACATTCCCACCAGCAGTGCATAAGTATTCCAATTTCTTCATATCCTCTCCAACACTTGTAGTTTCCTGTTTGTTTAATTGCAGCCATTCTTATAGGTGTGAGGTGGTATCTCATTGTAGTCTTGATCTGCTTTTCCCTTATAGCAAATGAAAATGAACATCTTTTCATGTGCTTATTAGCCATTTGTATTTGCTCTTCAGAAAAATGTCTTCTCATATCTTTAGCCCATTTTACAATTGGGATATTTCTTCTTTTGTTGTTGAATTATGTGATTTCTTTATGTATACAGGATAGCAAAACCATTTTCAATGTGTAATTTCCAAATATTTTCTGCCAATAAGTTGGCTGCCTCTTTACCTTTTTGAAAAGCCTTTGATGCACAAAAGCATTTGATTTCAAGGAGTTCCCATTTATCTATTTTCTTCTTTTGTTGCTTGTGCTTTAAGTGAAAAATTTAGGAAGCTACCTCTATTACTAGGTCTTGAAAGATGTTTCCCTACATTTTCTTTTAGGAGCTTTATAGTATCAGTTCTTCTATTTAGCTGTTTGATCCACTTTGAGTTAATTTTTGTATAGAGTGTAAGGTAAGGGTCTTCTTTCATTCTTCTGGCTATTGATATCCAGTTCTCCCAGACCCATTTATTGAAAAGACTATTTTGTCCCAGTTCAATCGATTTGGGTGCCTTGTTGAAGTTCAGTGTACAATAGATTTGGTGATCTATTCCTGCACTTTTAATTCAATTCCATTGGTCAATACTTCTATCTTTGTGCCAGTACCATGCTGTTTTGACCACAGTGGCTTTATAATAAGTTTTACAATTGGAAAGTGTTAATCTTCCCACTTCGTTATTCTTTTTTAGGATTCCTTTAGGTATTCAGATTCTCTTTCCCTTCCAGTTGAATTTGGTAACTAGCTTTTCCAAATCTTCAAAGTAGGTTGTTGGAATTTTGATTGGTACTAGATTGTGATTCCTTATCTATTTTAAGCCTCAAAAGAAATTATCATTGTTTTATGTTGTCAATAATTTTTAAATTTTAAATATATGTTAACCCCTTTTCAAACTTTTCTCATTTCATTTCTTAGCTTCCATCTCATATACAACTAAATGTTGTTATAATTCAGAGCTGAGTTTTGTTCCCTATGTGGGTTTATCTATTTCTTGCCCTGTGAAGGGCCTTCTACCCCACTTGGCAAGTTTTGTGCTCAGATTTGTATCCATCTTTCCCTTGTGTCTGTCTTGGCTCAGTTTCTCAGCTTCTCAGCTATATTTTCTGGCTGTGGGAGAGGTTTTCATGGAGGAAAGTAAACCAAGTGCCAGTCTCATATCAGTGAGTTTCCTCCTTTTCATGGTATCTCAACTCTTAATTTTTTCAAAACTATATTACTTTATATTTTTCTTTGGCTTTTAAACATATGATTTTCTTATTTTGGGCAGTATTTTTTATTGTTCTTCTTAAAGTTTTAGCCCAAATTACAAATTCCTTTATTGTCAGAATAACACCCCTTGTATTTTTTTCACTATATTGTTGAATAATTGAAATTATGATTTAGCAATGGAGAATTTAGGGTTTTTGTTTTGAACAAATGTATTCAGGTATATTTTATTTACCATAAATTCACCATTTTAAATATACAATTCAATGACATGATATATTTTATAAGATGATGCAACTATCACCACATCCAGTTTTGGAATATTTCTATATCCCTAAAAAAACTCCTTGTGCTTATTTGTAATTATTCCTACTTCAAGGCTCAGGTCACCATTAATTCTTTCTGTCTCTATAGGTTTGCCTTATCTAGACATTCAGAAAAATGGAAACATACAATATGTGGTATTTTGCATCTGGATTTCTTTTTTTTTACCAAAATGTTTTTGTAATCTTGTATCATTTATCAATAATTCTTTTTCATTGATGAATAATATTCCATATAATTGGATATACCATAGTTTGATTATCTATTCACTAGTTAATAAACATTTGAATTGTTCCCATTTTTGTGTGTTCTTATTTTATCTTAAACCTTTTCCAGGTTGGAATTTTATTGTTGTCTCAAGTAATTTTGCAGTGTTTCACAAAATATGGTTCATGGATGGCCTGCATGAGTTTGGTTCATGGATAGCCTCCATCAGATTGTTCCTATGTTGTTTGTTGTAATGAAAAAATCCTAGACTTCTTTCACTTGAAATGTCTGAGGGTGTGCCAGACATTTTTCACAAATCATACAGATTCTTCTCAAGTAGATGAAAGGGTTAGAGTATTTGGCTTCTCCCTAAGTCCCTTTGCTAACCAACCAACCACTGCAAAAATCCTTCTAATAGACGGGGGTTCTTAATCCTTATTTTGTCATGCACTTCTTTGACTATTTGGCCACGCCTTGGGACCTTTTTAATAAAATTTTTCAATGCATAAATAACACATATGCTCTTACAAAAGAAACCAATTATTTTTTAAACTGAACTATCAAAATGTCAAAAAAGCCCCCGAATTTGTGTTATAATAATATATGTGCTTTTAAATTAACATATTAAGAACTGTAATTCTGAAGTACTCTGAAAGATAAATAATATTATAAGAGGACTGCAATAAGAATAATGCGATTTGAAAATATCCACAGTTTCCATTGGAGACGAAGTCATTGGTTCAGTTAATACCACCCTCGTTTGTGCCTATGTTTATAATTAAAAGAAGTCTTATATTTAGCCTAGTGGGAAAAAGATGTGTGTGTGTGTGTGTGTGTGTGTGTGTGTGTGTGTGTGTGTGTGTGTTTATTGCAATCCAAGTTCACAAATCACCAAATTCTACCTATGGTGGAAAACTGTTTCATGCAAATTGTATATTACCTGTTCAGATATTCCAAAATGGCAAGGGGATCAGGCAGAAAATAACTTATTTAATTCATTTTAATTTTTTCATCCATCCATCCAGAAAATGTGTTTTATAGGTTTCCACTGTGCCAAGCACTGTCCTCAGTTATCAAGATGTAATCAGTGCAGGGTGGGCCACGGTGGCTCAGCAGGTAAGAACGCTTGCCTGCTGTGCCCGAGGACCCGGGTTCGATTCCTGGTGCCTGCCCATGTAAAAAAAAAGATGTAATCAGTGCAACTCTGCAGGGGAACCAAACTCAGTTCTCTCCCCTTTCTGCAACTAACAAGACATGTGCCTTTTAGTAAGTTATTTTAACTCTTTAAAGCTAATTTTACTTATCTGTAAAATGAGAATGACAATAGCAATGAACACTTGATATTTTTGCTAGGATTAAATATAATGATGCATGTATTGCATATGAATTTACTTTACATGTAGCAACACTCAGCAGATGTCACCCATCATCATCATCACCTTTCTACCTTTATCTGAATAGAATGGGCCTGTAGCAACTGAGGTGATGCTGGAATATGATGATAAAGTAAATATATAATTAGGAAGCAGTATAATGGATGTAGAAACACACATATGAATGGAGTTGTGTGAAGGCAAAGAGAAGAAATATGAGTCAGGGGAAAATATTCCTGAAAAGCTATTGGTAGAATTAAGATAAACTTTTCTGTTTGTTTTTTATTAGAGAAGTTACAGGTTTACTGAAAAATCATGCACAAAATATAGAGTTCCCATTTGCCTCCCTATTATTAACACCCTGCATTAGTGTGATACATTTTTGATAATTCATGAAAGAACATTTCTATAGTTGTACTTTATGGGTTTTTTTTACCTTCTTTCAAATTAAAAATGGCCTTTAATTTTTTGTTTTAGGTTATAGAAAAACACTTGACCATTAGAAAACAAATTTAAATAACCAAAACTATGAGGGAAATGTAAAAGCCTCCTGGTACCTCATTGAAGAGAAGTAGCTTACATCCTTTAACCAAACTGAGTTTTGAAAAACCATATGGAAATTAAGAAGAGAGAAGAGAAAATTACTTCAGGCAGTGGATACTGTATGAGCAAAAGCAACAAGACACAGAAGTAGCTGAGAAGGTTTGAGATGAATGTATGTTTTAGCTTTGAGAACATAGTTTATGCTGAGCAGTAAAGGATATGGAGCTGATATGGTGAGTTGAGGTCAAGTTCTGAAGGGTGTTTCACTGAATCATATATGCTTCCTGAGGTCAGAGACCACAACTTGTTATTATTTGTTGGTGTTAGGGAGGGTATGATTTAGAGTAATATTTTCAATCCCAGCCATGTTAACTTTGTTCTAATAAAAATTTACATGTATAATTCAGAAAAGATGTGTTAGCTAGGAATAGTGAATTGGAAGTCATTAACACATTCTCAGGAAATGAAATCATGTGTGTGTATGGGGTTTTCTAGTTAAAACATATAAAGTAAGAAGAAAAGATCAAGAGAATGGGAATTCTGGGGCACATCAGCATAGAGGAGGCAGCTGAGGAAATAGAACCAGTTAAAGAGACAGAAATTAATGCCCTGAGGATTTGGGAAATTCAGAAAGAAAGGAGTCACACACAAAAAAATAAGAGTTGTCAAAGATAAAGAGTTATGGGGTATGCAACAGTCCTAAAGAAGTCAAGTAAGATAGTGAAGAAATTTTCTATTGGATTTGATATTGAAGGTCAAATTGCTTTGTGTCCAGATACATTTTAATGACATAACTGACAATTCTACTATTGCTTCTTTCTTTATTCACAAATTCGGTCCCTTTCTAGCAATCTAGCTTTCATCATTAAGTGGGAAATTATGGAGGAAATGACACCATTCTAGGAAAATCTACGATCTTTTTTTTTACCGTAATATTGGCTTTAATCTTAGCTAAATACTTAAATTTACCATTATTCTTTATTTCTGTATATGGCTTTGAGTTGCTGTCTATTTCCTTTCCTCCTGGAGGACTCTCTTCAACATTTCTTGTAAGGCAGGTGTAGCAGTAATGAATGCCCCCAGCTTTCATTTATTTGGGGATGTCTTGATTTCTCCTTCATTTTTCAAGGAAAGTTTTACCAGATATAGAATTCTTGGGTGACATTTTAAATGTACAACCTATGGACCTCTGGATTCTGCAGTTTCAGATGAGTAAAAGGGACTTAATCCTCTTGAAACTCCCTGGTACATGACCTGTCACTTTTCCCTGGCTGCTTTCAGTATTCTCTGTATTTGACATTCAACTGTTTGATTATAATGTGTTTCAGTATGGGCTTCTTTGAGGTTTCTTGTTTGGAGTTTTATTGAACTGCTTGGGTATATATAATGTCTTTTGTTATATTTAGGATCTTTTCAGCCATTGTTTCTTCAACTATTTCTTTCTGCCTTTTTCTCTTTTTCACCTTTTGGGATCTCCAAAATGCATTTACTGTTATGTCTGATGGTATCCAAGAGGTTCTTTGGGTTCTCTTCACTTTCCTTCATTCTTTTTTCTTTCTGTTCCTCAGACTAGATAATTTCAACTGTCCTATCTTCAAATTTCCTGATTTGTTCTTCTGCTGCTCAATTCTCCTGTGAATGATTCTAGTGAATTTTTTTTCATTACTATACTTTTCCATGCCAACATTTGTTTGGTTTCTTTTTAATATTTCTCCCTTTATTGAAATTATTTTATTCCTATATACTTTTCCTAATTTACTCTAATTCTTTGTCCATGTTTTCCTTTCACCTATTGGAGCATACTTATGAAAGTTGACTCAACATCTTTGACTAGTGATTCCAATGTCTAGGCTATGAAGGGGCCATCTTTTCCTATTTTTTTTCATGCCTTTTGATTTTTTTTGTTGAAATCTGGACATTTGTATATTCATGTGTTGCCTTAGAAATCAGATTCTACCTATTCTCCAGGGTTTGCTTTTATTATTTTTTTGATTGAAGCCTGTAAGATTCTGTTTGTTTAGTGAGTTTTATACAAACTATTTTTGCAAAGATTATACTTCTTATCTTGTGTCATTATGAAGGCTCTGTTTCTTTAGCTTGAATACTAAATAAATGTATTCATTTAGTGTTATTATAATATTTCCTTGAATGTCTAAAACTAACAACAACAACAAGCAACCACACATACATGCACACAAAACAAAAACAAATAAAGAAACATCTCTCCCCATCTTTTGCATACTGTCTCTTTGGGACTCTACTTCAGCTCTTAGCCAGCCTCACAATGAGCATAATGAACAGCCCAAAGTATGAGTTTAGGGTCTTCATAAGTCTTTTCTGAGCATGGATCTTGCTCTGGGGATGCAACTTCCTCTCTAAATTTACCTGTATTCATGGATGCTCCAAATGTCCCAGTTTTCCAAGGAAATTCTCCATAGCCTTTCCTCCAGGGACCCAGATGTCCTATTGTGTCTTAACCATAATCTTTTGCCCTAGGTGGCTGTCGTTTGATCATCCCCTTACAGTGTTTGTGTGGCTATGCCTGCAGCTTGGCCATCCTGCGAGAGTTCTCAAGTGAGATAGAGAAGAGTGCCTTGGGTCAGTTCTTCAGGTACACCAGATGGATTAGGACAGATACACATAGACCCAATGTGAGAATATGGTGTTCTCAGCTTCCTCTAGAATCAGGGAAAAGGGACCCATGCTGGGAGTGGGGGCTGCCATCTCACAAAACTGTTGAGCCAGGGAGAGGATGGAGGAAGAGCTACTGGAAGTGCCACATACATTTCCTAAAATCTTAGAGTTGCCTTTTTCTTGATTTAACATGCACTTAGTTGATGTAAATATTTGATTGTTTCCCAGAGTTCTGAGAATGTTATCTGGCAGTTTCTACTTATTGCTCAATGTTCCTGTGAGGAGATGGTCTTTTGGAGCCTACTACTCCAGCATCTTGTTGATGCCAGTCCCATTCTCTTTTTAAAAACTAAAATGTTACAGAGGACATGGAGTCCTCTGTCACTATTGTTCCCCTCGACCTTGTCTTGTCCCCAGAGGTGACCACAACCATCCTTAGAAGTGTTTCCTTACACACCTTTTTCTTTGCTTGGCATATGCCTACAGAGCCATGGAAATCAACATGGTCCTATTTTCTAAGCTTCTATACTTTTATATTTTTAGCACAAATATTACTGTATTGGATAACTCATTTCGCAGTTCATTTTTTCATTCAGTGTCTTTCCAGGTTGGCATATCCTTTCTCCAGACAAAAACCAAGAAGATGCATCGTTGTTTATTTACTCAGCCACCTTCTGATGGACATTTGGTTGTTTCTATCTGGTGTCATTTCTATCTTTTTCTTTTTTTCTGTCCAGACAGCAAAGAAACAGATATCTTTACTTTCCTTTTTTGTGCTTCAAGTGCTCAGTGTTAAAGAAAATTTATTTCGGATTTACTCAAGGGGTGGTCTATGGAGAGTAAGAGGCAGCCCTAAGTTATTACAGCTGGTGTAGAGAGGTAACCCGCTCTTTCTGGTAGGTGGAGCAGAGGATGTCCAGGAGACGTCCAGAGTGTTACTGCACAGGATGAGCGGCTTGGTGCAAAACTAGAAATAGTACAGGTTCAGCTGTAGTCTGCAAACGGCCTCCTGTGTGCATCTGTAGCCGCAGTCGTGGAGATGGCAGCACCCCAACGCCGCCGGTCCCAGGTGTTCCCAGAGCCACAGCTGCACCTTCAGGGACGCGGGTCCAGCTGCTGACAACGCTGCTGCCCCACCTGTGGACGCTGCGCAGACGCTGCGGGGCGCGCATTTCCCTCCTCCATTGTCTTTTGAATGCCGTCTGTCATCATATTTCAATTTTATTTGCATCAAGTCTTGAAAAAGATGTTGTGAAGAATGATGTTCTTAATATTGATGGTTAAATTGCTATAATTTGGGGGGAGTAAACCTGCTAATGTTTCAGATATCACGTAGCTCAAAAATAAGAGAAAGGAATGGCGGGATTAGGAACTGAGTTTATTACTTGACGTCAGATAATTCCTTAAATTGTTCCTTATGAATTGCGGCCAGATAAAAATGTCATACATTGGTGCTAAAAGATACAATTTATAGGAAGATGCACAATTTTGCAGTATCACTGTGGAGCAGAAAATCCAGATTGGCAACTTAACAATTAGTTTTGGACCTGGATCCCAAAACTGCCTAGTAAAGTCAACCAAAATCTAAGAGGTGGGTAGATCTTACAGAAAGAGAGAAGGATGTCTCATTGAAAATGAGCCTGAAATCCAAAATTCTGAAACACATAAACAAATTTAACAGTAATAATGATAGCTTGGAATATCAGTAATCGAAAGCTGGATTTACTCCAAATTAAATTAAAATAATTGAAGTGTTTGAAAAGATTTTCTTTTCAAAAATGTCCAGGGTCTGTAGAAAGCTAAATGAAGGTATTTCACCACCAAAGAACTCTTCTCCAAAACTGAAAAAGAGAAGGCATAAATTACATAAAAACATATATTAAAAAGCAGATAAACTGAGAAATCAAAGTATAGTTCATGGAAAAAAAAATATTCCAATAAAGGGAAGTGGATAGATTCAAATAGAGAATTAGTGAACTGGAAGAGAATAAAAAATGTACCTCAGCATGCAACAATAAATAACAAATTAAAGTGTAGAAAAAGAGGACTTAAGACACATGAAGGATAAAATGAGAAGTTCCACATTTAATAACAATCCAGGAAGTATAGGTGAGTGGTGAAAAATCATTTAAGAAATCCATAGCCATGTGAAAGACGTGTAACTTGTACTCTAAATTCCAAGCAGGATGAATAAACAGATTCTTGCTTAGTTATGTTATGCTAAAAATATAGATAATCAAGAATTATATGTAAATAAGTATATCTGCTAATAAATTGGAAAACCAGATTACACACACACACACACACACACACACACACTAGACTGACGACCTACTTATCAGCAATAATACATATCAGAAGATAATTGATATGATGCTTTTAGTGTGCTGAGAGACACTTTCAACAGAAATTTTTATATACAACTATGCTATTATTCAAGAAAGCCAATAAAGTAAATATATTTTCAGACACAAAAAGAATGAGATTGTGGAAAACAAATCCACATTTAAAGACTTATTAAAATATGTACTTTAGCAGGAACACAATTGAGCCAAGCTGTAAGGAGTTGCCACATAAAAAAAAATGTAATGAAAAATAGTTAAATTGAATTAACTATTGATTTGGAAGTCACAGAATAGCAAATTGAAGCACAATAAAATGGTAAAACTGTGATTCTAATCAACATAACAGGAGAGGAATTTCTCAGAGAGTGGTTAAATCGAACCAAGTTTGTCTTTTGAATAAAAGAAATAATGATGTTGTATAACTTTAGATTTGTTTAGAAAAATAATTAAATATGTATGTTACATACTTAAAATTGTTGAAAGAATAAAGTATACTCTATCACTTCTAAAACAACAGGTACACAGAGAAGAGCTAGAGAATACTTTACCTAAGAAAATGCAAAAACAAAAGGGAGTGAGAAATATTTTTAAAAGAGAAAGATATAGAACTATTAAATAGAAAACACAAAATAAATCCAAAATTGTCTATAATCTTAATAAATATAAACAAGTTATATTCATGGGTTTAAGTAGAGATTAAAACAAAAATTCAGGTTTAACCTGCTTGCAAAACATGGCAAAATCATAGTTCACAGAAATAAAATTGAAAAATAAAAAGATGAAAAAATACTAACAAAAAATTCCAGAGTAATACTTTTCAAAAGAAAGCCAATGTAGCAACACGAAAGGCAGATAAATTTGGAAAAGTGACATGTTTATTCTAAAACTAGATAAATTTGAATTTAAGGTAAAAACTAGAAAAGTAAATATGCATAGTACATAGCTACAATAGGCATTATTCACCAAAAAAAAAAAAAGAAAAAGAAAAAGAAAAGAAAAATGTGTTATATTTACTAGTACTCACAGATATCTGGTCCTGCCATTCTGGGCATATGGAACTTTGCACTTCTCAGTTCCTTTTTGCAGTGACAAATTCTGATAATGAAATGTAGGACAGGTGATGAAAAGCCCATACATGGTTCTCCAGTTGGCTCTTTCCCTGCCATAAGGACTAATGAGGCTGTAGGTTATAGATCAGAGTTTTCTAATAGAAAGTATATGACCCACAAAGGTAATTTTAAATTTCCTAGTAGCCATATTAAAAAATGTAAAATGAAACCATAGAATTAATCTTATTTTTTATTTTGTTCTTTTTTTATTTTTTCATCCATACCATAAAATTAATTGTAATATTGTATTTTATTTAACTCAAATATATAAAAATCTTACCATGCTAACATGTAATTGACATAAAAATTATTAATGAAATCTTACATTTTTTTAAACTAGCTTTTTGAAATCCAGGGTATATTTTACACTTACAAAATATCTTAATTAAGATGAGTCCATTTCAAATGTGTAATAATCACTATTAGTTCCTACTTCTGGGACAGCAGCTTTATATAGTAGATAATACCATGGTGGAAACATCATCTGGGACTTGATCACTTAATTTATGACCATTTCCCCAGAACAGTCTGCTGTATTCATAACAGATTTTGAATGAGTAAGACATAAACCTTTCTTGCCTTAAGACATGAAAAATTTTGGAGTTGTTTTTATTGCAGCATAATTTACTCAATCATAAAAATACAAAGATAAGAAAATCATGACTTATGAATAAAAATATAGCCTTCAAATATGAGAAGCAAAAATGGATATAATTCCAGGAAAAAATTGTAAAACTATAGATTAATATTTGAAAAGTTAATAAGGTCACAGAAAATATGAATTAAAAAGTTATTCAGTGGATATGTATATATAAAACTTATACTCATAAATAAAGAATATTCATTCTTTTAAAGCATATGTACAGCATTATTTTATGATTTCCATATGCTACTTCATAGCAGGTAATTTTAAAAATTCAGCATCATGCAGACTATTTATTCTAACCACAATGTGATTATATTTGGTGCAAAATAAAAAAGAGATTTAAAAATGTCCAAAATGTTTGGAAACTCAAAAAATATATAACCTTTAACTCAGGTTAAAAAATGACAATAAAGATGTTTGCAAAATATTCAGGATTGAAGACAATAGGAATAGTGCATAGTACTACATGTAGAATGCAGTTAAACAACTTTTGGAGGAAATTTTACAATCTTAGATGTGTTTATTAATAAATCAGGGAAACTTGAAAGAAATTATTAAACAGTCAACTCAAGAAACTTGAGAACGGATAACAGAGTAAACCTGAGCATAAGAAAATAGAAGAAAGAATACAAAAATCACAGCATAAATTAATTCTAAAGAAAGAAAAAATGAAAAAATAAAAAACCTGATAATGTGAAACTTCTAATTAAAAAGATTAAAAAGTATAATGAAACAAATATATTATAAATGGAGTATGAAAAAGTAAGTACATGAACTATTTTTAATAGTAAGAAAATCTTTTAAGAAAGCTTCAAATAATTGAAGGATTTACAATCTCTTTCCTTCTGATGGACTTGCTTTACACTACAGGGCAAAGCATTCTTAGGTTGCCATAACATATGAAAAATGTACTAGTCAGTGGAAGTGCTACCACCACATGGGGTTTCTGTTATGTAATGCTCTACAAGCAAGCTACTATGCAACAAACCTAATAAATTAACATTTCCGTGTTCAGTGAATTCTGCGCAGTCCTCATGATGTTATATAGAGTAAATTCACAACACAGAGTTTTAATCGATGGGCTCGATATTTTTAAGGACAACGTGATGAAATAAGTTCCTTGCTTTAGTTATCAGTCCTTAACAAGACAGATAACAAGTTGATTTATTAATTCCAACCAGGCAGAAAGATAGAGTGAGGGGAAATTGAAAGTAAGATATGTCAAGATTCCATATTATCAGATTCTTATGAATAAACCAAGATATCCTGAAATACATAATACAGAGGGGGAAAAAAGGATAGCTATCTAAATGTGGAGAGGGACTTGCTATTTTCCATGAAAACAACGATGTGTGATGTCTTTTAATCAATATATAAAATGCTACAGATATAAGTGCTATGGTCATTTTCAATTCAATTCAACAAGCATTTATTAAGAAGCTTTATCTACCAAGCATTGTGAAAGGTTGTTCTAGTTTGCTAGCTGCCAGAATGCAATGTACCAGAAACAGAATGGCTTTTAAAAAGTTGCTAATTTACAGTTCTAAGGCCAAGAAAATGTCCCAATTAAAACAAGTCTATAGAAATGTCCAATCAAAGGCATCCAGGGAAAGATACCTTGGTTCAAGAAGGCGGATGAAGTTCAGGGTTTCTCTCTCCAGTGAGAAGGCACATGGCGAACACAGTCAGGGCTTCTCTCTCAGCTGGAAGGGCACATGGCAAGCAAGGTGTCATCTGCTAGCTTTCTCTCCTGGCTTCTGATTTCATGAAGCTCCCTGGGAAACATTTTCCTTCATCTCCAAAGGTCGCTGGCTTGTGGACCTTCTGCTTCATGGTGCTGCAGTATTCTCTGCTCTCTCCGAATCACCTTCATTCTCCAAAATGTCTCCTCTTTTATAGGACTCTAGAAACTTATCAAGACCCACCCAAATGGGTGGAGACATGTCATCATCTAATCCAGTTTAACAACCACTCTTGATTAAATCACATCTCCAGGGAGAAGATCTGATTACAGTTTCAAACATACAGTATTGAATAAGGATTATTCTATCTTTATGAAATGGGATTTTGATTAAAACCTGGCTTTTCTAGGGTACATACATCCTTTCAAAACCAGCACAAAGGTACTAAGAACACATAGATACAGTGTTTGACTGAAAGTCCCCAGAAACTTCTAGCCAAGTAGAGAAGATAGGCAAGTGAACTAATAAAACCTGAGGGTATGATGATAGCAGATTTGAAATAAGTTCATAGAATTCCTATAGGATAAAAAGGGATTTACTCTACTTAGGAGTCCAGAAGCCTTCTTGGATGTGATGACATCTGGCCTAGATTCTGAAGACAGAAGGAAGAGTCAATGCAAAGAAAAGGAGGGCAGAGCATGGCTGGGTTAGTGACTGAAGGCAGAGGTGTCACACCTGTCACTACCATTACTGATAATAATCTGTACAAATGTTCTGACCATGACCTTTGATGAGATAACTTATCCAATCTTCATCACCTTATCTGTCAAGAGAGGATTGTAATACATTGAGGATAGTCATGAGGTTTAGAAATGATGTAGGTAGAGTGTATAGTAAAAATAACAAAATTAATAATTAAACCATAATTTATTGAGTGCTGAACATATTGAAAATTAAAATGAACTTTTTTCTTATATAATAATGTTTGATTCTAAGCACAATCCTTTGATAAATACCATTATCCATATTTTGTAGAGTTGGAAACTAAGGCTCAGAAGAGTTAAGCAATCTCTAAAATATGGAGTTAAAATATTGGAAGCAATGTTTGAATGCATGACCCTTTGAAATGTCTTTGCTTTTAACAGAAAATCCAAAAATATTACCGAGTCTGCAAAATCCTACATGATCGGCCTTAACTCCTTTGACTCAATTTGAAATCTTTTAGCCACTGGAACTTTATTTTCTTCCATATATTTTCCCCCTTTTGGTCAAGAAGACATTGTGAATCCCATGTGTCTTCATTTTGTGCTACTGCTTTTATGATACTTTTTTACTTTCTTGGAGCAAATTGTTCCTATCAGTCCCACTGTAGTTAGCTTACCACATCTCCACTTCAAGTGCACACATGGAGAGATCATGCAGGCTGATGACCTTACTCTCCACCTCAGCCTCAGTCTAAACTTTAAAGAGCCTTCTTCCTACCTTATCTCTCTCCGTGACCCTTATTATCCAGGCACCTAACCAGAGAGTCCCTTATCTCTTTCTCCCTCTCCCCTGGCCTTACAGGATCCAAACAGCCTAAACACAGAGAAAGAAAAGATTCACAGTCAAAGGCCATAAATTGCAAGCTCAGTAACTCACTCATCCATTCCATTTTTCAACCCCTAACATCCTCCAATACTGTTCTAGTCCACCTCAGTTCTTAAAAACCCTGACATCCTTTGTTCCAGTGGAGTTGCATTCAGACATGGTTCTTGTCTCACTTCCCCTATCATAAGAACTCTTGAATAGTCATTCTTGCTTGTTTACAACTGTCAAGAGTAATTTCATTTGAAACTAAACTCACCCACTAACTCTAACTAGTCACGTCCATCTCACATGCAAAATGCACTCATCCTGTGTAAATCTCTATACAAGTTTTTCTTAGTAAGATTACTTTTTTCAGAAACCTCCATATTGATCCCATGCCAGATAGGCCCTGAAATCCAGAGGTACCAGTGTCCTCAAGAATATCAATCAGCCTCATTCCTCTACCCCATAAGATTGGCACCCCTTTCCAGCATGAAGAAGTTAAAATGGTCATTTCCCAGATATCCCTGAAGATTGAGAGAAAGATCAAATGAGAGGGAAGAGGTGTAACTGAGAAATTAGGCTTCAACAAATGACTGTGACAATTGACCCACTTTATGTGTATCTAACAATACTTCAATGTCTTAGTTAACCTACCCCTGTTGCAAGTCTTAAAAATGGGTAGAGGGCGGGCAATGGTGGCTCAGTGGCAGAGTTCTTGCCTGCCATGCCAGAGACCCAGGTTCTATACCCGAAGCCTGCCCATACAAAAAAAAAAAAAATGGGTCTAGTCTAGGGGGGTACAAGGATAGTTCAGTGGTAGAATTCTCATCTGTCATGCAAGAGACCCGGGATCGATTCCTGACCCATGCACGTCCCAAAACAAACAGACAACCAGATAAGCAAACAAAAATAAACAAACAAAAATTCAGCAAATGGTGCTACAATAATGAGATAATCACGTGGAAAAAGAATGAAATGTGACTCCCACCATACAGCATACAAAAAAAAAATGGGTAGAGTGGAAAACTAGTGATCAATAAGAGGGTGGGGTAAGGGGTATGGGATTTTCTTTTTCTTTTATATCTTTTTCTGGAGTAATTCAAATGGTCTAAAAATGATCATGGTCATAAATGCACAACTATGCAATGATACTGTGAGCCATTGATTGTATACTTTGGATGGATTGTATGGTTGTGAATATATATCAGTAAAATTACACTTTATAAATATATAATTATATAATTATATATAATTATGATATATATATATATCAAAGGCATAGCTCCTCTACATCAGGAGACCTGTAAAGTAAAGAGACAGTTACCTGCCCCACATCTACCCAGAATTTAGTTGTGGAACGGACATAGGATAACCATTCTCAGTATCCCAATTCAAAAAGTAGGAAATTAGGAGTCATATAGGAGTCTATAACCTAGCCAGATACATGATAGAGATATTTTGAATAGAACTCAGTCTTGGCTTCATCCTCTATGCTCTTAGCTTTCTCATTACTTTTCACTTAAAATAATGCAAAGTTTATCCATGTTGTAAAATGTATCAAAACCCATTCTTTTTTGTGGCCAAATAATAACCCAGTATATGGATAAATCACATTTTGTTTGGTACTACACCTATCTGATATGGACATACCACATTTTATTTTAACACCATATCTATTCATCACCTGATGGTTATTTGTTTTTTCCCCCATTTTGGCTATTATGAATAATGAGGCCATGAACATTTGTGTGCAAGTTTTTTGGTTTACTTTCAATTCTTTTCAGTATATGTCTAGCAGTGGAATTGCTGGGTCATAAGGTCACTTTATGATTAACTTTTATGGAACTGCCAAACTGTATCCAAAAAATTTTATATTCCCACCAACAATGTATGAGGGCTGCAATTTCTCTACATCATTACCAACACTAGTTATTCTCTCTTTTTGTTTATAATCATCTTAGTAGATGTGAAGTGCTATCTTACTGTGGTTTTGAATTGCATTTATCTAATGACAAATGATATTGAGTCCTTTCATGTGTGTGTTTTTCTTTTGTGACAATTTGTAGATTTTCTTTGTAGAATTATCTATTCAAATAATTTGCCCATTTTAACTGGGCTTTTGTCTTTCAATTATTGCATCATTTGTTCTTTATATTATATATATTCTGGATATAAGCCCTTTATAAGATATATTATTTGGAAATCATTTTTCTTTTTTCAATAGATTGTGTTCTCACTGGCTCAATGACAGTGTACTTTGAAGGGAAACATTTTATATTTTAATGAAGTCCAATGTATCTATTTTTTTATTATTGTTGTTTGTGCTTCTCATGTCATATCCAAGAAATCATTGTCTAAGCCAAGGTCATGTATATTTACTCCTATATTTTCCTATAAGATTTTTATAGCTTTAAACCTTCCGTTTATGTCCCTAATCCACTGTGAATTAACTTTTGTGTATGGCATGAGGAAGGGATCCAACTTCATTCTTTTGCACGTGGCTAGCCTAGGACCATTTGTTGAAAAGACTATTCATTCCTGATTGAATGAATGATCTTGGAAACCTTGTTAAAAGTCAATTGAGGATGGTGCGATGGTGGCTCAGTGGCAGAATTCTCACCTGCCATGCTGGAGACCCAGGATTGATTCCCGGTGCCTGCCCATGCAGAATAAAAGGAGAAAAGTCAATTGAGCCTAAATGTAAGGATTTATTCTCAGACCCTTAATTCTATTCCTTTATTATATATTTCTACCCTTCTCGCAGTAGTACACTGTCTTGATTACTGTAGTTTTGTATTGACTTTTGAAATAGAGAAGAGTGAGTCATCCAACTTTTTTTCTTTATCAAAACTGTATTGGATATCCTGGGTCCCTTACGTATCTATATGAATTTTAGTATCATGTCAATTTTGACAGGGATTACTTTGAATCTGTAGATCTCTTTGAGCAATGTGGTAGATTGAATCATGTCCTTCACAAAGACATGTTAAAGTCCTAGTTCCAGTCTTATGTTTGTAAATTCATTTGTAAATAAGATCTTTGAAAATCCTGTTTAGACAGTCCAAATTAGGATAGGAAATGTGCAGAGGCAAAGGCAATTGAGGAGGAGGAGTTGAAGCCAGAGGCAGCAGGGTACAGAAGGAGACAGATGTAACAGGGGAAGACATTGTGTTATGGATTATTGTCAAGCCACCACCGGAACATTAAAGACTTTGGGAAAGGCATGGCCTGCCAATACTTGATTTTGGACTTCTAATATCCAAACTTTCCATCATTCACAAACTTTGGAGTAATGTAAGAAATGCTTTGGAAAATAACTCCATCTCAACTTTCATATTAGGCAGGATTTAACTTAAAACAAGTTGATATTAAAATTAATTTACTTGGGAAAACTAAAGGGAGCTTACAAAATATCTGAAAATAGTTTTAAACTTCTTAAATAGCATAATAACTAAATTTATTTTGAAAATAATTAGTAGTACAATCTAAAACAATTCTAGGATCATGTTTCTTCAGAGGCAGCTCAACTTCTTTAATAAACAAATGAGGGAAGCATATGGCAAAAGTGAAAATTATATAATTTCAATGAAACACTTATAGCATATTGTATCCATTTGTGTTACTGGACAAAGACAGTGGATTCTTTTGCCCATGCACTCAAATGACCAATTCCTGAGACCCAGGGATTCAAAGACAGAAAATGTTTATTGCTAGGTGTGAAGCAGCAGATCAGATGGTCTATTGACCCAAAATCTATCTGCACAAATTGTGGTAATTCTGGTAGTTTTATGGCATTAAAGGATGGGCAGGTTTTAGAACAATGGGCCCAATGGCCCCTGATGATGTAATTAGAGATGATTTAATTATTGAGCTTGTGCTGATTGATTACATATTTAGTCACAGAAAGTATGTAAAAAAATGGTGGTGTTAATATGATGATGGGCTTGATTTTTAGTAATATCATGAGATATAGGTGATTTATAGATTAAAATCTAAACCACTTTGCATGTTAGGTGAGCCCAATTTGTTTAAATCCAATTTGGTTATCAAAATAACTTGGACATGAGGTGGGTTCATTCTGTGCTGACCCAAGACTTTTATTAATAAACATTAGGGGCTATTTTCAGTGATCACAAAACTCTAAAATCAAAAAACTGGATAAATGGGTACAGAAGGTTAGTCACAAGGTTTTTTACAATCACAGGGCAGAAGACAAAAGCTATACAATAATTAGAGATCAGGGCAGCTGGATTACAATGAAAAGATTTCAGGTTTTTCCCTCTGTCTACTCTAATATACCAGAAAGTAAAAAGGAATAACTCATCTATATAATAATTCAGTAATCACAATCATCTCTTAAATCCTAACGTCTTGGTTACTACTGGAAAGTTGATACATGTGAATTCATATGAATAAAAATCATTAACTCTATCATCACTCAAATATTTAGAAAACATAATGATATAAGGGGTTCTGTATTTTATGCAGTAGATGTACAACATTTCTTCCAGGTGTGCCCCCATGTTCTTTACACAGCCATCTTGGTAATATATCTAAATAATAGTTAGCACTTATATTGCATTCCCAATATGCCATATTTTCCTTCTGATTCATATGATAGGTCTATAATAGCTTCTTTTCTAACTGCTATTCAGTTTGAAATGTTTTCTAAAAATAGTATTTCTCTGTAATAAACCAATGTGCCAGTGCTTAAATCAAGGAAATCACTCTCAACAAACTTCAACTTTCTAAACATAAATCCTACTATGAACAGAAAACTACTTTTGCAAAGTAAACAATAGCTTTTTTGTATATTTGTTTTTAAAGTTGGCATCTTCCTAAAGTGAGTTTTTAATTTTTTTCAAGATAGAGATTCTCATTTTCTTTCACACACTGGTTACCAAAAACATATAACATCCTTCAGGCTCTGATTCATAAGGATAGCACACTAGGTAGTTACTTTTAGCATCTTTTTATTATAAAGCTCAGTATACCCTCAAGACATACTCTTCATAAACATCGAACACCAGAAACACTGTTCATATTAAATTAGGTTGCATGAATAATACAGAAGTCATGAATTTAAATTATTGCTCATATTCAGAGAAAATGGTAGTATTTTAGCTTTTAAATAACAATGTTACTTTATTTCTAGAAGCTAAAGTTATTAAGTTGTAAATCAAAGCCATGCCAGGGTAACAAGCTATCCTTGATCCTCAAGCCACACTAAAGTATTTCAGAAATACCGTTCTACATTATATCTCTCTTCAAAAGAATGTTAAATTTACTTTTGCAAGACACTGAATATCTTTCAAATGGTTTGTTTTGCATTTTCTTATTTTCTTAACAGGCAGAATAAGATATGTGGCAGATGCTGAAATTTGCACCTGACCTAGAATATGTGAGTAAGTGAAACACTGTAATTCAACACAGCTCCAGGGCAAAGTATGCTTTTTTAATGACGTTACCTTATTTCAACATTTTCTCTTTCTATTTCCAAATTTTCCCAGAACTCTTTTTTGCTAACTCAAAACTGGAATAATACAGGATTCTGTGGGCTGCATTTATCAGAAAATATCAGGTTCTAGAAAATATGAATTTTTAGAGGCACTTTTATATCACTAACCATGCCTGTAATGCTCTCTCCCTTCCTTCTTGCTGTCTAAGATAGACTCATTAGTTAACAGGTCTGTTCAGTGCAGAATATTTAAAACAGAAGGAATTTAGAGTCAGAACAACCTGAGTTTCAGTGACCTCTACCCTATGTTTGCAGTAGGTCCAATGTGACTTTTGACACATCGCATTACCTCTCAGAATCATAGTTTTCTGAATTGGAAAGATCAATCAACCCTCACTTTTATAAGTATTTGTGTAAGTCTCACAAAACTTAACCTTTGACTTACTCACAAAACCACAAATGGATAGATCCATTATTTGTTTTCACCCCTATCCTTTATTCACTGATCAAATACAGAAAGAGGGGAAAAAATGCATGAATTTCATAACAGTTATAGGTATCCAACCTGAACATTTCTTGCCTTTTGTGATAAAGCTGACTCTTAGGTGAGCTCAGGAGAGATTTTTAAGAGGCTCTCTAATTCTGAGGTCAAAGACGGCAAAAGCTCCCATCACATTTCAAAAAGTAAATAGCCCTCTCAAAGCAATCACTATGTTTCTTTCAAAACATCCTTACTTTAAACCCAAGAAGTGGGAACAGATTTCCTCCCACTTGCCAATCCTATTTAGATTGATACAACACTAATAAAACTATATACAAATCAGAGTTGGTGTGTTATATTAAGGCAGTTTTCAGAGAAATATTTATATCTCTAAATACTTGAATTTCATATTGTTAAATCTACAAAACAAAGTAAGCATATGACCCAAGAATAATAATAAAATAAAAAACAGCAAAAGAAATTGAGGAATACAGAGTAATGGCTAAAGAAAAAAAAATGAGAATATAAATCAGACCACAGAGAAACAAAAGAAATAAATTGAAGAACTTCTTGGACTATTAGGTTAGCCAAATAAACTATTAAGTTAGCTAGCAGCTTATCTATCTTATTTTCTTATAAAATACATAAAATCTTTGTTAACCTAATTCAGTAAAAAGGGGGGGTGGGGATCAGAAGTATAGAAATTAGAAATAAAACTGGATAAAGATGTTAGGAGCAAATTGTTTTTAATTGCAAGGGAATATTATGGTAACTGTGTAAATAAATGTGAAAACCTGGAATAAATTAATGAATTTTAGAAAAAAAATAAATTACTATACCTAAGCCCAGAAAAAAAAGAGCATCTAAAATTAATTTATTTTTGTCAAATATCTATATTAGTATCTTCCCCAAACATTAGTAGACCCAGCTAGTTTCAAAAGGATGTTCTACTGGGCGATGCGACGGTGGCTCAGTGGCAGAATTCTTGCCTGGCATGCGGGAGACACGGGTTCTATTTCTGGTGCCTGCCCGTGCCAAAATAAAAAAAAAAAAAGGATATTCTACCAATTCTTAAGGAACTCATAGCTTAAAATATTATTTCTCTTGCACAGTGGAGAAAAGAGTACAGATTTCTGATGTTATTTATGAACTCATCATTACATTTGTTAGAAAATTTAACAAAGTTGCCACTAAAAATCGAACTAAAGATCAGTCCTACACATGGTTTTAAATGCAAATATTTTAAATGGTCTACAGATATTGGCAATGTTTTATTCCAAAAGCAATTAAAAATCACAACATAATCTAATTAGATTTATCCAGAAATGCAAGCATACCTTAACATTAGAAAATCTGTTAACATAATTAATCATATTAATAAAAAAATGCTAATATGAAAAGTCATGAAATATTTAAATATCACTACTGTGATTTTAAAAAAGATATGGTCTGACAGATTTAACTTTCACCCAGTATTTGTTCTCCCATTTACTTATGGTAATAAAATCTCTGATTTTTATTTATGTTCATGCTTGCCAGAAAAAAATCTTCTTAACCTAATCCCTCCTGAGGCTAAACTTGGCTATATGATTAAGTTCTTGCCAATGGAGTATGTGCAGAAAAAGGCCTGTAATTTCTAGCATGTGCTCTCAAAAGGACAGTGTGTCCATACCCCTTTCCCCTTTCCCCCTTCCCAATTTTGATGTGATATTGAAACTTCCTGCGCCAGAGAGATGAGGACAATATTATAAGAAAGACAAAGGCTAACACCCTATCTAATATTTTCTTTGATAATGTAAATTCTAAAATCATATGGCTAAGAAAGTGCTTTAAAGTTGATCCTTTCTCTCCTCCAGACCCAACCCTTTAGACAGGTCTGTTTATCACTGGTGTCTGTAAGTTATAATCCTTTATCTTTTCCATTCTCATAGTTACTATACATGCATGCAATACAAGATTAAAATGACCCCTATCTTGTGTACTATATTCACTTTCCTTCCATACTATGAGTCCAAGCTAATCTCCATAAAGCACTTCTTTCTTTATATTACTTACCTGCTCCAAAAATTTCAATGCCTTTTAATTACCCATAGAATGAAGTCTATACCTTTTATCCATAGTATTCAAAGTAATTTTCATTCTGCCTCTAAACTACTTTTTAACATTATCTTTTATTGCCCTCCAACAGGAACTCTTATTTCTACTCAAAATAACAGGCAGAGTCTCTAAATTTATAGCAGCAAATAAATCAAAGTCTTTTCTCAGAAAGATAAATTTTCACTAGGAAAGTTTGACAATAAACAAGTATATGAGAAATTTCAGATAGTATCAAATGTCATGCAGAAAATTCAGCAGGGTAATGTACTGGCAGTGCCAGTAGAAAATATTAGATAGGGTGTTACCCTCTGAGACTGTGATATTTAAGCAAGACAAAAAGGAGTAAGTCATGTGGAATTCTGAGGAAAGCGGGTTCCAGGTAGAAGGAACAGCAAATAAAGGCCCCAAAGTAGAAACAAGGAATATATCCTGAGGGGCATATTCAAGAACAGAAAGAATGTTAGTTCGCCTGAAGCAGAAGTGAGCAAGAAGTAGAGAACTGGCAGGGCCTGGATCATGTACACCTTTACAGGTCATGGTAAGGAGTTTGAATTTTATTTCAAGTCTAATGAAAGGTTTTAAGCAAAGCGGTGAACACGATCTGATTTACATTTTTATAAGATCACTGGCTGGAATGTTGAAAATTTGATTTAGTTTGGCTAGGATAGAGAGCTAAGAAAAAAAGTAGGAAACTGATAGTTCAACAAGGGTTGTAATGGTCTGGTCATAAAAGGTATTTATGGAGGAGTTTAGAAGTGAAGAGATTTGGGATCTATTTTGGAAATGGGACCAAAAGACTTCCTGATACATTCGATTGGGGAGTTAGAGAAAGGGAAGAATCAACAGTGATTTCTAGATTTCTTGGCTGAAGCAAATGAATGTAGTTTATGTAGAAATGGAAAGAGAAAAATCCGTTATTAATTTATTCATTCAGCAGATATTTTGACACCTACTACTACAATTGCTTTAAATACTTGTGAACACAGTGCTTAACCATAGAGACAAAAAATATTCCATTAGGAAGAAGACAGTAAAACAACAAAAAATGTAATGATAAGTACGATGCATAAACTCAAGTTAGGAAATAATTATGACTCCTTTAGATCAGGCAGTCAGGAGAGTATTGTCTGAGGAACTCATTCTTAGAGCAGAATTGAATAGCAAGAAAATTACTGAGAAGATCACTCTATGCAGACAAAACCCTAGACTAGTGTGTATAGAGCACGGGCTGAAAATTGAGGAGTATTATAAGATGAAAGGGGAAGCTCAGAGCCTGTAGGGCTTTGCAGCCAGGTAATTCTGTAAGTAATCTATAGGATTACCTATATACCTATACTTACATTGACTATTTTGTAGGTAACATATAGGATTTTAATTAAGGAGATGATTAAATCTAATTTATGTTTTAAAAGATTACTCTGGCTGCTATATGGGCAAAAATTATAGGTAAGTAAAAGCTGAAGAAAAGAACCTTGTTTAGAAACTATTAGTGATCCTTTCAAGCAATGATAGAATCTTGGATGAAAGTGGTCATCATAGAGAGGAGCAGAGACAGGAACAGGGGTAACAGTGAAGAGTTCTGTTTTAAACTATTTAGGTTTGAAGTACCAAACAGACATAAAGATGAACAGATCAATTATATAAGAAAAGCTAAATTGAGAACTTACAGCATGGGGGTTAATCTTGGGAGTCATGTACCTATAGATGGAATTTTCTAAAACCCTGTTTATAAAGAAATAAAGGGAGTTGAGGACTGAGCTCTGAGTACTCCAACTGTTAGGCATGGGTTGCCGGTGTAACACTGTGTAAACACAGTGTTTTCAACATGATTGGTACTCAACAGATGCTTCTTGAATGGATTTGGTGGTTGTTTAAATGCCACTTAACTGGACTTCCCTGTTCCTAGAGATTTTTTTAATAGAGCGGCACTATGGAAAAATCAGGCATAGTAGAGGCAGACATCCTAGAATGATGTTACTTGTTCTGCATCTCCAAATTATTGGAAATTTTGCAATTTTATGATGCCATAAAACTTAAGCTACAATATTTCAGTCAACAATTTATGTAAGTGATTATATTCAATATGGATCTTTGGTTATAAAGCACTGACATCCAATTCATACTATCTTAGGCCAAAATGGGGAGGTGGCTACATTGGTTCAAAAAAAACTATGCAGGTGGTTCAGTGGTAGAATGCTCCTCTTTCAAGCAGGAGACCCAGGTTTGATCCCCAGACTATGCACCTCCCCCTCCCCCCCAAAAAAAAAATTATGGGCAGGGCAAGGACACAGCTTACTGAAATCAGACTCTTAAATGTATTCTCCTCCTCACTCTTGTCTTTCTCTTTCTTCACTCTCTCCTCATATGGCCTAGATGATCACAAATGGCAGGAGGTAGAGCCAAGGAGAACATCAGAGTTCTTTTCCACTGTCAAAACAGAAATAAGACTTTCTCTGATCTCAGGTTTCTTTAGAAAGGAGGCATATTATTGAGTCAGATACACACATTGGAAAATAAACAGTGGACAGGGACTGTGCAGAAATCTATAGTAACACTGTAGTTCCCACATATATAGCACATTTTAAAAAGAAGGAAAAAGGACTTAGAGTCTAGATGAAAATGTGATACTGTTTTAAGCAAACAGTACAAACCAGTCTGCTTATGTGCCTTGTATACATTATCTCTACTCTTTAAAATAACACCACCAAGTAGGAATTATTGTCCATATTTTACAGATGACATTTCCAAGGTCTACATTGAATGACTGATGTGTTCACCATCTTTCCACTTTGGCTGATCAGAACTCAAATATCTCTCAGCCATGTGTGAGCTCTAGTAGGTTTTTAGCTCACAATTCACCATCAATTATTCTTTCTTAGTAACTGGTTTTACCCTGGCTTTGTGGAAATTCATTCTTTGCATTCATCCAAGGATTCAAGAGCCCTCTGTACAGTTTATTAGAGCTACTTCTTAGCATAGCTGTCTTTTCTCCAGCACCCAATTCTGCAAATTCTAAAAACAGCTTGGTCACCCAGAACTATACTATCTTTTCTATTAATGCAGCAAGACCATTGTGCTGTTTGGACTCCCTTCTTTGAATTGCCATCTGAAAAGTTTTCCTAGACATATGCCAAGACTAAGAGGGGGCTCACCTTAGGTGTCTCTTTTCCCTCAGTAATCACAGTCCCATTGTAACCAGAGGAAAGCTATTTTAAAAGAAAGTATTTATCACATGAATAATTTTAATCAGGAACTCCATAAATGTGTCAAAGGGCAGAGATTTTATCCCATATTATTCCTTATTACTAGGCCTAGTTTAAGTGACAGGACTTGTATATACCCAGTAAATGCTTGCTATTTCATATGTGCTGTGTTAGATATGATAGGAAATAAAATGAGTAAAGTATGACCTTTGGAATCAGTGAGGCCTGGATTTAAAACTTGTCTCTACAATTGCTGCCATTTCTTAAATTCTGTGAACTTCAGTTGATGTCACTATAAACTGGGGTGAATAGATCATAGAGGTAGAATATGTAGAGTATCTGGATCCAGTTCTTGATATGAAGTCCATAAAGAGGATTCTTTCTTTCCCCCCTGGAGGAGTTTTCCATCTCGTAAACTGGAACATTTACTACTGACAAAAGAATGTTAAAATAAAATTTAAAAAAAAACTGTGGCTTCTTTTTCTTATTCTCTCTAAAATAAAGCCTGATCATTTGTTTTTCTTTGAGAGTTTTGTAACATCAAATTAAAGTAAAAAGCTGATGTTTTAAGAGGAGGTACTCCTAGAGTTGTTATGACTATATCTTGCATTAATATTCAACTCAACCCTAAGATGTCTTGTACTGCAGTCTAGACAACTGAAGTAGTCACTTCTGGGAAATAGAAAAGATACGGGTTACTGCTATAGAAATCATAGTGACATATGAAAGGTCTCAGTATCTTTGTATATGAAAGCACAAACAACACATGGTGATTTTATCTCCAGATTATTTGATGTAATATTAAACCATCTGCTTAGGTACTGTCCTTTTGTTCAGAACTAGAATGTATTCATGAGCTTCATTCACTTTATAGAGAAGGTTGCAGATTTGAAAGAAATAAAAAATTCCTTTCCATCTGAGTGCTTTGATCTACCTCTACCCTATGTAATGCTGCTAGTGATGAATATCTATTGAAAAAGTTACGTTCAAGAGCAGAAGAAATTATTTATTCTGAGTGTTTGTGAATATTCAAGTGATTCTCCTAAATGACTTAGGTAGGAGTGGTATAGGAAAATAAGGAGCTATTTATTAGGGCACTTTAAAAGTGTCTTTGAGGCAACCTTGAAAACATTAATTTTTGTGGTAGGAAAATTAGGCATGTAAGATATATGTGTATGCATATATGTATATATATGTATGCACATACACATATATTCACATTTATATGCTGCAGAAGAATGAAGGGCTAGAAGCTGTTGATTTTATGCACAATGATCCAACTTATAGTAAAGAAAGATAATAAACTGGGAAGAAATAAAGTATGGTATAGCAGAAAGCATCTTGAGTTTTGGTAAGAAAACTTGAAACTTAAGTGCAGGACTGTCATTATATAGGTCGGTGACTTTGGTGCAAGGTCTTTAATTAATGCCTTTGATCTGAGTCTCTGAGGCTCCATGACTCATCTGTAATATAATATGCACACATTCCTATTTCAGCTCTGACATGTAAAGACAATGGAAATCAATGCTGCCATTTTTACAACAAGGAAAAACTGGACAAAGGGAATTCAACAATCATCAAATAACCTGAGGTTTCAATGCAAATTGCCACAATGAAATCTGGAGGGACAGGTGAATCTAAAATCACAACCAAGTTCAATTTACCTGGAGTGGAAGCTGCTGGAGCTATGCACTGGTAGGAACACTTAAAACTGGTAATTTTGATGAATTGCTGGAAGCTGTATATATAGTAGTATGAGAGTGAGAAACTCCTGAGAGCCACAGTCTTAGGGGGCCTCCAAATTTTATGGGCTTTACCTCTAGGAAACCTATCAGGTTCTCACAGTGAAGATCTGAGGAAGATTCCTTGATAGCTCCAGGTGAAGGAGAGTAGTAAGCATTGTGAAATAAGCCCAAAGCCTTCTCCATAGCAAAAGCCTACTCTCCAGAGAAAAGACTTTTCTGGGTCCTATCCTAGAAGGAGAAAGAGTATTGCTCCCACTTCAGACACCTTTAGTCCTCCTGTGAAAAAAAAAAAAAACACAAGTAAATGTAGTCAACAGGGATCAGGTTCAGAGGACATAGATTAGGAACACTACAGCCAGGAAAGGGAGCAAAGGATGGCTGGTGGGGGAGGGGTGAGCTCTACTACTGGAGAAATATGTGTGAAGGTCACAGCCCAGACAGATAGACCCACTAAAACATGGATCTTTACTTGACTGGAAGATTTCAGAATGCAAAGGGAATAAAGAATGAACAGATTTCAGAATGCAAATGGAACAGTACAGTAAATATGGAACAATATCAAAGTAATACACACATGCTACTGAAATACTAGAAGAAGTAAAAGAGAAATAGAAGAAAGCAGATGAAATACTTCAAGTAATAATGGCTGAGAATTTTCCAAACTAAATCATAGATCTCAAACCCAAAATCCAGGAAGTTCAGAGAACACCAAGTGATATAAATACCTAAAATCTAAATCTGGTATATCACATCTAAACTGCCAAAGACCAAAGCCAAAGAGAAAACCTTGAAAGAAACCTGTGGGGAGAAAACAGCTTACCTACAGAGGAACAAAGATAAGAATTACAGTTACTTCTCATCTGAAACCATACAAGCAAAAAGAGAGTGGAGTGAAATATTAAAGTGTTAAGAAAAAAATTAAAGAAAGGGAAGGGAAGGGGAGGGGTGAGAAAGAAAAAGAAAGGATGGGAATCCTCCAGCAAAATTATCCTTCCAAAGGGAAATAAGAACTTCCTTAGTCTAAAGAAAACTGAGGAAATTCATCTCTAACAGTCTTATATTGCAAGAGATATTGAAAGAAGTCCTTCAACTAAAAGGACATGATATAGAGCAGAAACTTGAGTCTATTTAAAGAAAGGAAGAGAGTCAGAAAAGGAATCAATGAAGATGAAATAGAGTGTTTAACTTTTTATTCTAAATTGATATAAAAGATAAGTTTTAAAGTAATAGTAGCAATAAGTCAGTTGATTTTAACATATGGCTAAATGAAATGTATGAGAATAATATTACAAAGGATGGAAGAGATTAGCCAGGAATACTGTGATATAAATTACCTTACTACACGTGAAGCAGTATAGTGTTATTTGAAGCTAGACATATTAGCTAAAATTGTCTATTGTAAACTCTAGGACAATCAATAACATTAAAAAAAAGAAATGTGACTGAAACACTAGAGAAGAGATAAAATTGGATCATATAAAATGTTCAATTAAAGCTGTAACAGTTAGAAAAGAACAAAAGAAACAAAGAAAAAATGCATTGTATAAAGAATAGTTACAAAAATGGTAGATATTAATCCAACTGTATCAATAATCACTTTAAACTTCAATGGTCTAAATACATCAGTTAAAAGATACAATGTCAGAGTGCATTTAAAATACAACTATATGTTGTCTGTAAGAAACCCACTTTAAATAAAATGACTAAGATGAAAAGTAAAGGAATGGAGAAAGAGGCACCATGTTAATATTAATCAAAAGAATGTTGGAGAAGCCATATTAATTTCAGACAAACTCCAGAACAAGAAAAATTACCCTATGTAAAGAGGTCAAGAAGACATAATAATCCAAATATGTGAGGCAAAAATTGATAGAACTGAAAACAGGGATAAAAAAATCACTGAAGTTGTGAAAATGTGAAAAAAAATTTATAAGTATCAGACAAATTTATGATTGACCATAGTAACTACAAGTAAAACTTGGCATGTATTATTCAGTAATTGCAAGCCTGGTTCAGTGACTTTTATGAAGTTTTTGTTTTAAGATGCCAGAATTGTTTAAGCTGAATATTTTTGATTCTTTGCTTAAAGTTCGACATGTAATGGAAGCATTAATATAACAAGACATAAAATATCACATTTGGGAAAGTTCTTTATTCATTTGGAATTAGTATTTTTCATAAATGTGTTTCCTTCAAACTCATAAAATTCATGTATCTGTCAGAATGAATTTGTTCCTTATTTTGTACTGCCTTGAATAATGCACCCTTACAATGTATCTTACATTGATAAAATAACCATATTCTGGCAAAACTACTACAATCAAGTAATATATTTATAGTAATTTTTACAGTGTCTGAAGGTGAAGCAAAAAGTATTGTTTCTCACTGGATTAATACCATAATAATTAAGTTGTATTTCATGGTCCAGCTGTTATTGATTTAGCTCTTCTCTTAAATTCCTCAGTAAACTTTTTTATGAATAGCAAATTCATTTCAGTCTCTAAAATCTAGTACTTAAAATTATTCATTTGCCTTTCATATTTCTGGCACTATGGTGCATAATTTCTTTTCACTTTACCTTAAAATTCTGACAGGCCCACCAGGCTTCTAGTTCAAGATCAAGAATAAAAGGCTAAGAAGAAACACCACTTTATTGTCAGAGACCATAAAAAATATAGAGAGAAGAATGATGGAAATACCAGCGGGATTTCTGTCTTTGACCCAGAATTCTCAAGTGGAAATAGGAAAGATTATTTGCCCTCCAAAACTGTTTTCTCTTTTGGAAGAAAAAACAAATGACATGAGTTAAGACTTCGATGCATTTAGCCTTCACTAGTAAATTAAAATGGGAAATTTCTATTATCAACTATTTTGGAGAACTACAAAAATGCTATCAAATAATTAGATTTCTGACTAGACAGTTGGCCAAAGGTTGGAATATGTTTTATTTTATTTTTCCAGTAACTAGCAATTTCTTTGCCTGGTAGTGGTATCCTGGCACATTGTCAAAACAAAAAGCATGCTTTACAACTAATAGAATCTTTAGAGATTATTAAGCATACAAAACTGTACATATTAATTAGAATAGCAATGACAAATAGGTAATGATTTTTTTTTAGTGGAGAGTAGAATTTGAGTCAAAAATATGTGCTTTTCTAATTTTCCTAAATATTATAAAATTAATTATCAAATCGTCCTGGTTATACTACCATTAATACCATCAAGAAAAATTCTGTTTTTGAAAACGGGGTCAGCAGATATTTTCATTCTAATGAGTATGAAATGGTACCTTATTATTGTTTTATTTTTTATGTTCCTGACATCCAAAAATATTTTTTTGTATATCAAGTATATATACATATATATATATATGTACATATATATATATATGACAATATATTTGTGTGGTTCTTCTCCCCTAAGATTTCCTCTGTTAAATATGTTGCTCTTTTTTCTATTCTATTGTTGATTTTTTTTCTTATTGATTTAGCAATTTGGGGCACTTGCTCTCTGCTAAATATGACTATTGTGATTATTTTCTCCCAATTTGTGATTTATCTATTAATGTTCATTGTATCTTTCAGGAAAACTTTTGTTAATATGGTCAAATTATTACAATTTATATTTTAGGATTTGGAGATTTATATGTTTGTAATAGATTTCTTTGCTTAAATTTTTATTTGTATTATTTTATTTCTTGATTCTTATTAGAAATTTATGAGACTCATGCCAGTGACTCTGTATTTAAGTGTTTATTAATTTTTCAGGTAGTTATAATGCTTTCAGAAAGTTCATAATGCTTTGTAAATTTCAAACCCATTATAGTAGGGGTAGTTAAGTTCAATAACATTACATCTTCTTGATAATTTTTCATTTGATTTCTGTTATACTCTTCTTTATTATCTATTTTGAGATACTAAAAATGAAATGAGATTTGGAGGATGGGAGAGTTAGAATATTTTTGGTTGCTGCCCTCTAATCTGGACTCATTTTCCTCATGCTATACTACCTCCTAATAGTTTTTTCTGTGTGTGGAGAATTGGCTTGGTATTTTGATGGTTCATATTACTTTTATTTTGTCTTCACTCAAGAATAAAAGTTTAGCAATTATAAAATTCCATGTTGTCCAAGTTTCTCAGAATTTAGCATCACTATATAATTATTATGGCAGTTAATGAGAAGAGTGCTTTTAATTTAATTATTAACCCTTTGTAGATAATGACACTTCTCTCTGATATGTGGCAACATTTTCTTTTAACCTTTGGTACATATAATTTCACTCTAATTTGTTTATATTTACTTAATTGACTTTGTATGCAGAGAGTACATTTCCCCATTATCTTCTTCTGCAATTCTTTGTGAACAGTGTTTTATTGCTCAAATATTTTCTGCCTCTTCCTATAGAAAAGGCTTGCCACTAAGACTTGCTTTGGCCAGTGAAAATTAATTAGGTGTGGCATGCACCACTTCCTAAGCAGAAGCATTAAGAGTGGTTCCACCATGAAGTCTTTCTCCATTGCCAGGAGATCATAAAGTCATTATTATGACTTGATCTATTGACTTGGACCTCTGAGCAAAAACAACATGAACAAGCAGGCCTACAATGGAAGTAAGTGAGTGAAATGGTGAGGTTCATGCATCAACTTGGCCAGGTGGTAGGACCTGTTTGGTTGGGCAAGTGTTGGCCTGTCTTTTGCTATGAGGACATTTCATAGAATTAAATTATGATCACATCAGCTACATCCACAGCTGATTCCATTTGTAATCAGCCAAGGGGAGTGTCTTCTTTAATGAGTGATGCTTAATCTAATCACTGGAAGCCTTTTAAAGAGGATTCAGAAGAGACAGGCTCTCTTCCTGCTTTGGCCGGTGAGCCTCTCCTGTGGAGTTCATCCAGACCCTCCATCGTAATCGTCAGCTTCACAGCCTGCCATACAAATTTTGGACTCTACATTCCCACGGTCACATGAGACACTTTCATAAATTTTATATTTACAAATATTTCCTGTTAATTCTGTTTGTTTCTTTTGATTTTTTGTTTGTTTCTGTTGATTCTGTTTCTCTAGAGAACCCTAACTAATACAACTTGGTATCAGGAATGGTTCTTAAAAAACAGAATCTCAAAATTGGGTTTTCATGAATGGTTTTCTAAATTGACTGGACTCAAAGGCACTAAGGGCTCTGATTCCCATAATCAGAATGACACTGACAATCCATGGAGTGAGTTGGCAGAAGAGATAGTCTAAATATCACCATTCGAGTCTTCTAATGCTCTGCGTGTACAAAGCCAGGCTCTGGAGGATAATTTTTTTGACACCTTTATGGAGTTTTATGGAAATAGGAAGTATGGAAATCTTGGCTGTATACATTAATGAGTGAAAGGGATGAGCTTAAGGCTCCAAACGAGAAGCTTAAGGGCCGTCTGATAGATTAGACGTTTCTGTGAGTGTCCTGAAGGAAAGTCTTGTTTCCTGTAGCCATAGATTTGAGATCTCTGAAAATCAGACTTAGAATCTTACTGTTAGAGTAGCAACTTTACAACATAATGAAATCTCAATCTTGGATGGTATCTGCTGTTAAAGGGAGGGCATTGATTAGAAAGGAGTGGTACCGTGAAAAATGGGATGGCAACGTATGGATGGAGAATGATGTCAGTGGCAAGGTTGAAACCCTAGGTCATGCTGATTCTTCTCTAGATAACCCTGTAATAGTCTGCCTTGAGGACATAGCTGCCCCACCTCCAGGCTGCCTTGAGGATTTGGCCACCCAAACTCTACCTGAAGGGATTAGTCCTAGAGTGATTAATCCTGTTTCACCAGATGAAACTGCAAATAAATATCCTGAATCAAATGGCTTGGAAGAGATTTTTAATTCTTTTCATGACCCACCCTCACCACCCCTCATTTCTTCCAGACCTATAACTAGACTAAAGTCCCAACAGGGCCTGAAAGGTGAGGTACAAAATATCACACATGAGGAGGTATGTTATACTCCAAAAGAACTGTGTGAGTTTTCCAATTTATATAGACAGAAATCAGGGGAATATGTGTGGCAATGGATTTTAAGGGTGTGTGATAATGGTAGGAGGAATATAAAGCTGGATCAGGCTGAATTAATTGATATGGGCCCCCTAAGCAAAGATTCTGCTTTCAATGTTATAGATCAAGGGGTTAGACAAGGCATTAACAGTTTGTTTGGCTGGTTGGCTAAAACATGGATCAAAAGGTGGCCAACATTACCTGAGGTTGAAATGCCAGAACTGCCCTGGTATAATGTAGATGAGGGGATCCAGAGGCTTAGAGAGATTGGAATGTTAGAGTGGATTTATCATGCAAAGCCTTCTCTTACACCCCAGGAATGTCCAGATGATGCACCTTTTACCAGAAAGTGAGAAATAAATTTGTGAGACTAGCACCATCATCCCTGAAGAGCTCTGTAGTTGCACTTCTCTGTAGGTCAGATATTACTATGGGAATGCTGTCATTGAGCTGGAATCCTTAAACACAATGGGGATGACCGGATCCCAAGTTGGCAGAAGCCAGGCAGCAGCACTTAATCACCAAAGACAGGGTGGACATCGCTATTATAATAGACAGCAAACTCAAAGCAGGAGTCAAAATAATCTGACTCACAGAGATTTGTGGCATTAGCTAGTAAATCATGGGGTACCTAGAAATGCAATAGATGGGCAGTCTACTAAATTCTTGTTTGAGCTGTATAATCAAAAGAGTTCTAGGTCAAGTGAACAGAAGTCTAATCTGAATTACAAAAACACAGAGTCATGGCCCCTTAATTAATTTCCGGACTTGAGACAGTCCAGAGCCCCTTGAATGATGGGGAGGCCAGGTCCCTTTGGGGGAGAGCCCTGTTGCACTGCCACAAATATATACTGTTAATCTTTCTCCAAGCCTTCCCCAAGGAGAACGATGGTCTTT